>NDGN011337313.1:0-12020 GCA_002564285.1 Tympanoctomys barrerae | reverse complement strand
ATGCATCTTAACATTCTCCATGTGATTCACTGCTCAGATGCCTAGCTGCAGGCCTCTCAGTGGAAAAAGGTCATACACTAGTCTTTATAAATTACTGCCTTTAGGTCAAACAGTTGTTTTAAATAGCTTTGATAGGGGTGTAGTTCATTTCTGTCCTGATCAGTGACTATACATTATTTTAAATAATAGTATATTTACTTTCTGAACTTCGTGGTATTGGTGCTGTTTGATGTTTTCATGTTTAATGAACTAATTTCATAACAATGAATAATATATTTGTTAATTGAATTTTCCAAGATTCCAATATTTTAAGGGTAAGCATCTTGATGGATATATGTTTGTAAGTTTAGAGCAATTTCTGGTTTTGGAGAACCAGCAGAACAGTCCTTTAAACCTATGTATAACCAGCTTTTTAGTCCTTATTTCTTCCTAATCTGATGATCTCAATTCATTTTGATTGACATTTGAAAAGTTTTGTCTCCTTGTTTGGGGAAAAATTTTTTTTATTCTCTTCTAGTTCTCCTGTGTTACTTTCAGGCATGACATTTTACCTGAGTGTCAGGTCATTCTCCTAGATAGTCTTCTATGAAATGAATTATATATCTCCAAAGTTCTTTTGAAATCTATAGTCTTTGCATAGCATTGAAAGATTTTGAAAATTAAATGGCTGTTTTTCGCTTTTGTTAGTGTTCTCTCCATTGTGAGATACAAAGAAAGTTTAAAGATGAGCTTACATAGTATGTACAATAGTTGACTAGGTTCTGTCCTAAGAATACTTTAATTGATTATGAGATTCAGTTGGTTATATTACTTTTTAAGATATATTAGCATGAGTAATTTATTTTACTACAATTTTGTTGAGTTTTAAAGACACTTTTTTCTTGAGAATATAGCATTTACAATTTTTATGGTATTGTTAGTAGAGTGGAGCTGACACCATTGAACTGGCACCAATTTGAGTAAATCCCCCAGAGCCTTCAGATATGACTTATATAGAAGTCACCACTTTTTTTGTGTGTATAAATTTGGCTCAGTATATTGAGATGGAAAAAAGTAAACCTAATAGAAGTACCCAAGTTTGGATTAGACTTAGACAGGCAAATGAACCTAGAAAATCCTGAATATGCTCTCATTAAGACCTTGTGTTTGAAACAGTTATTTTTATGAATTCCTTTTTGTTTTCTATACCCCATGGGAAATAGAAATCCTAGATTTATATAACTGTGACTGGGATTTCTTTTGTTAAATATTTAAGATTTCATGTTCTATTTCTATCTTGGTTACTAACTCAAACTATGTACCAGTTGGTTCCCAACTTATCTCGTATTGGTATCACCTTGAGAGCTTCAAAGAACACTTGATAAGCCGGGGATATAGCTCAGCAGTGTAAGCACCTGCCTGTCAAGTGCAAGTTCCAGAGTTCAATCCCCAGTACTGGAAAGAAAACAAAACAAAACAAAACAAAAAACCCTTGATTCCTGGTCCCAACCCCAGTAATTATTATTAATACATTTGGAATAAAGCTTAAGCATTTTTTATTTTATTTATTTTTTTGGTGGAACCGGGGATTGAACTCAGGCCCTTGTCCTTGCTAGGGAAGCACTTATCTGCTGGTCCTCTCCCTGGCCCCAACATTAGAATTTTTTAAAGAACCTCATTCTAATGTACACACAAGTTTTGGAACCACTGCCCAGTTTTGGAAATTATAGCCTATTGAAAACTGCTAACGGGATTCCAACATCCGGTGTCACATGTCTGTAATCCCAGCACTTAGGAGACCGAGGCAGGAGAATCAGTGTGGGCTACATAATAAGTTCAAGGCCAGCCTGGACTACATAGCAAGATCCTGTCTCAGAGTACCACCCCCCCCAAAAAAGGAAAGAAATAGATTTATACAGCTCTAAAACATATATGAGTGCTGATATATACAGGAGAGATTATCCCCTGACCACTGTAATATCTGAGAATTCAATAATTTTAAGTGTTTTTGTGTATCAGGCACAAAGTGAATTAGAATTAGGTTTTTGTGAAAGAAAAAGCCCCTGCTACTCCTGGATCATACGTTCTAGTGGAAGATCAGATATATATGTCAGGTAACTATGTAAGTATTAAAGTGAAAGTAAGCCAGGGTAAATGGAAAGTTAAAGGGAGACAAGTATTATAATGATTAAAGAAACAGAAATCAGGAAATGAGACAGGAAATTTGGAAGAAAAATGAGCTTGTCGGTTTGATTAAAGCACAGTGTTAGAACATAGTGTGAAAGGAGCTAGAAAATAGAGGCTTCTCACAAGGCACAGTGGAAAATTTGGCAGCCATTAAAGGATTTGAGCCATGGTCTGACTTGGATTTAAAGGTCACTGTACACTGTGTACAAAATTTATTGTAGGTAGCATAATTAGAAATCAGGAAACTTAAGACTCAGAAGTCTTTGCATCAAAAATGATGGTAGCTCATTGTTGGGTCCTGAGTAATAGAAATGATGTCCAGTAGTAGGTGTCTAGGTTTTAATAAAGACAAAGCCAATAGAACTTTGGTCCAGGAATTGGAGAGCAAGGTAATAACAAGGGTAACTTCAGTTTTGGGCCTGAGGGAGAAAAATTCCTCTTTGACACCTAGGAACCCAGCATGAAGTCCTATGTATGACACATTAAGAGAGGGAACAGGAGAGTTGGAGAGTTGGTCTATAGAGTTTGAATCAGGTGACTGAATTAGTGCTTCTCCAATTTTTATGTGCCTGAGTTGTCTCAGTTTTAACTTGCAGATTCCAAATCAGCAGATCTAGTATGTAAATTCCAAATCTGCATTTCCAACAAGTTTCTCAGTGATGCTGACGTTGTGAGACCCACATTTTGAGTAGTAAACAAATAGATTCAGAAGAGAGTGGACCTAGGGTATTCTTAACATCCAAAAATAGGGGAGAACTAGCAAAGGCGCTTTCTGAGGGCAATGAAATAAACCAGAAAAATGCTACACCAGAGTTGAGGAGATGAGTTTCAAAAAGGGAGACATGGACTTATTCACTGTTAACATGAGTGCTGAGAATTAACCATTAAATTGTTAAAAGTGTATTAAGCTCAAATTTTGGAAATGAAGGTCTGCGGAGAAAATTATGAGCAGGAGGGAATTGAAGTGACAACAACTGTATAGATATTGAAGTTTGATAGCAGTATTTTTATTCACTCATTCAAATAGTTACACATGTATTTGCAAAGCATTATTAGTATATGTGGTGCCAAAGCGAGCACTGCAAAGCATTATTTTAGGTACTGGGGACAAAGTAGTGACTGAAAAAGCTTTTTTTGTAACCTGATTGTGCTTAGATTATTGGGGTTCATGTTGTAAAAGCACATAGCTTGTGAAATTTGGTACTTTGGAAAATGAGATCATACTCTTAATATCTTCTACTTTCTCAGTGACAAAGCTAAGGGACAAAGCTGTCAAAAATCTAGGAACTAGAGGGATATGTGAACAAACTGCTTGCGAAAGTGAATAGTGGTAGATAACAGTTGGAATAATAGGTAAACTGAAGATTTTAGTTACAACTTCAAATGAGCTGAGGGCTTATTCTGTTGTCTATATAAAGGCAGGGGAAGAAAAAAAAACACAAAAGAACTTAAGTGTTCAAAATTTCTTAGTAGTAAGTAAAAATTACATCTTGTGGTCCTCTATTTTTTAACACAGGGTCTCACTATGCAGTCCAGGCTGGTCTTGAACTTGGAGTGATCCTCCTGCCTCAGCCTTCTGTTGGGATACAGGTGTGGACCATTATGCCTTGCTCCTATGGTGGTCTTTATGTGCCTAGAGGGAAGCTTCTGTGAGGGCTTTGTCCTATGATGGATAGGAGCAAGTCTTCAAGGAGCAATTGGTATAGATATGCTAGATGCACTTAGTTTGACACGGTTCAAGTTATATTCTCAATACAGTATGTTACTTGGGAATTGCCTTTACTGTGATCACCTAAATTGTTTACATCAAAGAAGCTACAAACACCTTTGGCATAGGAATGCTCTAAATCAGGATTCCACAGATCTGTGTCCATGAGTTTGGTTAGGTCATGTCCTTGCCCTGCAGTTTGTTCTTGTGGAAAATGATTTAATGTGTGGTTAAATTAGCTGTGGCCATTATTCATATCCCAGGACATTAGGCTGAGTCTTACTACTTGAGTAGTTTTCAAATAATGGCTTTTAATTTATCTAGGTGGTAACTAGATTAAAGCAGAATTTTCTAAACTTCAGACTGTAGAAAGATCTCTATGCATTTGGGCATTTCTATGTATTCTAATATTCTAAAATATTATATAATACTTGTAAATGGGCTCATTTTTTTGGTAAGTTTATTTTGAAAAGGAAGCATACTACTGTGTAATTGGGAAATATCACTTTCTATGAATGGAACATTAATTACCTCAAGGTATTCTAGCTATGTGGTAGTGCCTGTTAAAATGGAGCCCAAAGTCTGCTCCCTGGTTAGTAGGTATGCTTAATAACTAATATTATGTAAGGGTAAAAAACAAACACTAAAGTAACCAAGTAGATTTAAGGAGACTATTCATATTGTTTAAAAAAATTTTTTAATGTATTTGGTACAAGGTTTCACTACACAGCTCAGACTTGTGATCCTCCTGTTTTCAGCCTCCTCAGCACTGAGATTACAGGCACCACACTGGGTCTCAGTGATTCAGCATGCTTAGGGGGTGGGAGTGGTGCAGCATATGGTACTGGGATTGAACACCAGTCCCTTCCCTGTACTTGCCTAAGCAGGCGCTTAGTCTGCTGAGCTACTCACTGCCCTATTTTTTTTTTTTTCCCCCAGAACCGGGGATTGAACACAGGCCCTTGCACTTGCCAGGCAAGCCCTTATTCTACTGTGCCATCTCCCTGGCCCCTATTTTGTTGTTTTGAGACAAGGTCTCACTTTGTAGCCCCAGCTCACTTCTGGCAATCCTTTTGCCTTGGCCTCAAAAAAATTTCTTGAATGCTTCCTTACTGTCCACTCTGCAAAACAAAGCAAGAGAAGGTTAACCGTTCTAGTTTTCTGTCATTATAAACTAATTAAAAGATATATAGCTGCATAAAGATGGATGTTGCCTCATATATCAGGGTTTATGTAAAACCCATACGGAATTAGCCAGCATTATGCAGTACTATTACAGTAGTTGACATCTGACCCCACATGTTTCTAGTCTTGCTATTTTCTGACCTAAGAATTGAAAACATAGGGGCTGGGGAGATGGCTCAGTAGAATAAGCACTCCCCTGGCAAGCACAAGGGCCTGAGTTCAACCCCCAGTTCCACCAAAAAATAAAAACAACTAAAAAAGCCCTTCAATACTTCTCTTTGCAATTTAAGATTTCCTGGGCCAGCCTTATATCCTTAATTTTGGGTCCTGTATTCCAAAACTGAAGAAAATCTTGTTATCCACATAACTTACATGGGAGCAAGTCTGCAGTATGGGTTTAAGTGGCTAATCCAGTGAATTGCACATAGTAGCTAAAGGTAGGTATTTATACTAGCTAATATCTAGAATTAAAGTACATGAGTTTCTGTTTCAGTTTGTTTTTATCTGACAGCTGCATTTTGCTTTACTTGCTGTGTTCCACCAAAGTATGTCTTACCAAGGAGGAAAGGAAAGTAAATCTACCATGAAAGGAAATTTACTACGAACAGTCATTTGTAAATAATCCCAAAGTGTAAACTGAGTGTCACTTGTTTCCTTGACATATTTTCCCACACAAACTGCTTCAATCTGACTTTTGACACTGAAATGACAATTCAAAAATAATTTAAGCAGAATGTGAAAAAATAACTTGTAAAAGTAAGTTACAGACAATGCAGAGAGCATTTGTTTGGGGGTGAGATTATGATCCCAACCAGAGTTTACCTGTTCTCCAAGATTTTCCATGCATTTGATAGTGCTAATATGCCCCAGAAGGCTGGGATGCTACGCATATTGTATCCCTCCTCTTGAGGACTCAGAGGTTCTGAGAAACAGTGCTAATATGCTCCCTCTAGTAGCTATTAAAATTCTGAACAAGTAGAGTCCTTTCAAATGGTTTGAGAATATTGCACTGAACAATAAGATGAAAGGATGGATCACATTCAAACATACTGGGTAATCATACTGTATAGGAAATAACACCAAAGCATCTTATTTTCCTACATTTTTAGTACTCTAGTCTTGATTCTATTTGAATGATTTTTTAAAGGTACGTACGAGTCAGGAATAAGGACCTGTACCTTTTTACTGTTGGTTAAACAGCTGTACCTAATTGGACATACTTGTTTAACAGGAAGTGTGTGCATTGAAATCTTCCCTAAACCACTCTGATGCAACAGATGACATTACTGTGTATATAAGAATTATGTTTGCTGCAAGGTCAACCTTGAAAATAGTTTGCTCAGCTTTTTGGCTGGTAGAAGTAGCCTATATTTCATAGATATACATGGACAACAGTATGTTGTTATTTGATCAGAGAGACTCCAGAAGGGACCACTGGTAATCTTGTACCTATTACAGGAAGAATAAACTACGAAGGGCAAGTGATAGTAAGGATCTTAATTTGAGTCATAGTTTGTTACTACCAAGTGATCATCACTCAGATGCTGTGAGAAGTGACCTCTGAGGCAGCAATTTGATCTATAGGTAGATACTGAAGTTAATCAGAATTCAATACCGTCATGTCCTTTGGCTTCAGCAGGTGTAAAATCAACTAGGCCATTTTCCATGGAGACTCATATTATTACTTCAGGGTAATTAATTTGTTTCTGTAAAATGCACTCCCTAGAAAGTCAGAATTGCTAAACCAATGTCATGGTCAAAAGTTTCTTTGAAAGAGTAGGGAGATAGCATGTACACATAGGACTAAAATCTGAACTGTGAGGCAAAAAGACCTCTGGAGAAATGGGGTAGTTTATTGCCCAAGAACTATAATTCCAGGGGATATCACTGATGATACCTAGATTCACCATTTCTAGCACAGGTTACTGAGACAGTGGGAAATTTGTCCTTTAATTTAGTCTGTCTCTTAACTAGTGGGGGTCTTTAGGAAGAGCAATAACTGGGAAGGACAGTTAAATTGGGTATCCCGAGAAGAACTCTTTAAGTTAAAGCAATATTTGATACACTGATGTGTATATTACGGAGAGATAACAGGCTTCCTGTCCATCTTCACACATGTGTTGAAGTTAGAGAATTGTTTGATTTTCTGAAGAGAATAAAGTATCAAATCCAAATGAGGGAGGATGCTGGGCAAAGAGAAAATTTTCCTTTACATGACCATCTTCTCATTTTCTAAAAAAAGACTGAGATTATACCCTGCCATCAATACTGTCACACATTGCTTCAAGTTTTGCAAACTGCTAGAGTATAAATTCTAAAGTAATGAAAACCAGCTTTTTACTCTCATTGCTTCGTTATATTCTTGGACACCATGCTGGATAAAATAGCAGCGCGTTTATTTGCCTCCGGTGTTTGGTTGGTTGGTTAGTTGGTTAGGGTCTTCTTTGTTCTGCAGGTGTGTTGAGTGCTGAGGAGTGAGCACTGGGCCTGGCACATGCTACTCACATGTTTACAAGAGCTGCCAGCTGCAGCCTCATAGCTTAAGAACTTCCAGGCACTGATACCCGGGAAACTACCTTTTCTTAAGATATCATAAAATTCACCTTTGTCATGGTTTTGCCAAAATATGTTTTATTTTTAATAATTATCAATATAATTTTGAACTAATAATTTTAATACTGATTTTATTTTAATACTAATTGATTCAGAAGAAAACATTTAATGTAAGCACAAAATTTGGTTGCAAAGAAATATAATAGCGTAGTCAAATAACAGATTAAAAATACATTATACTATTTTTTAGGGAAAGTGGAAGGGAAATTAAATTTTAAGGGGAAAATAATGTTAATAGGTATTTTAAAAACTATTGTATAGTATTCATATTTAATTGATATATTTTGGTGATAAAATTTTTAATTGGTTGGTATTATTTCCAAATGACAGCATAGGTAATATGGCAGAAATGATGTTCTTTGCATTTATTTAACCTTTGGTGAAATGTTTCAAAGGTCGACATATGTATTAGGGGGGACATAACAGAACAGCAAACATTAGAAATTATTAACAGGAATCATCAGTTCAATAGTCTGGACCTGGCTTTCTCCCCTATAATGACCTGTTTCACCTTGGCCAACTACTTCCATGCATTACCTTAGACTTTGCAACTACCAAAATCTTTATGTAACATCCAAAACAAAATTTTCAATTTTAAATATCCACTTTCTCATCATGTGCTCTTATTGATCTATCTCACTCCCTCCACTCTGATGGAAAGTTCTCCAGCACCAGCAAGACCTCCAAAATATTTCTACTGAAACTTCCCACCTGTTCACCTCAGGTTGGCTTTTACCTCTGCCTGGCACATATTCCACAGCCCACTGTGCCAATCGCTTGCTTAAGTACATTTTCCACTCCTTTAGTCCTTTCTTTTCTCCACCTTTAAGTCCATCTTCTCAGAAGCTGCAGCCAGGCAGCTAGAGAGTGACTAGAGTAATATATAAATGTGCTGGGTGCACTTCTCAATTCATGATAGACCTCAAGTGGGCCCTTAATGTTGTCTGACCATCCTACATTGTCTTAATCAATTCATCCTTTTTTTTTTGGTGGAACCGGGGATTGAACTCAGGCCCTTGAGCTTGCCATGCAAGCACTTATTCCACTGAGCCATCTCCCTGGCCCAATTCATCCTTTGGTTGACAGCAGAATTGTAATTTTTCTTCAAACTATCAGTGCTTCTTCGTTCCCAAAGTGATTTACTTAATTTCTTTCACCAAAAACAACCAAGCTCATCAGAGCTCTCTTTCATTCCTACTAGAAGCACTATACATAAATGGAAAAAAAGAAATGGGTGACAGTAGCCCCATATCCCCTGTTTACTAGTATCCTTTGGAACAGGGGGGATGTTCACCTCTATGAAGAAACTCCTTCAAAGGGCTGTACATCTTTGTCACTCTTTCCATTCTCTCACCCTTTGAAAGACTGTATCTTGCCATATAGTTCAGACTGACCTTGAGTTTATTGTGTAACCCAGGTTGACCACTGACTCATGGCAAGCTTCCTCAGCCTCCCTAGGGCTGGGATTACAGTCTTGTGCCACCACACTAGGTCCTTCCCTTCCATTCTTCAGTGCCTTTGTCTTTGGTGTGCCTCCTGCTTTCACATTATCATATTTGATTGTCAATTCTCTGCGATTATCTTCTCCTGGGAGCATTTGACAAAAGGATCTTTTTAAAAAATTCTTATTTTTAATCTTTTTAGAATGTCTTTTAGGACAGGGTCTACAGGGTCTCACTATGTAGATCAGGCTACAAAGGATGATTTTTAAAGAATGTTTCTCATTTGGCCTCCAGGATACAAACTACCCTAGAGTCTCCTTCAAGGTCACTGACTGTTCCTTTTCATTGTGTTCTGTAGATTCTCTGCTTCTTTCCCTTCAAGTACTATAGCATGTTAGATAAGCCATCAGAAGTCTTCACCCTTTACACTCATTCCTAGGGGTTTCATCCAGTGTGGTGGTGTTAAACACCTTTTAAACTCTGGTGACTGCCAAAGGGCTCTAAGTGACCTAGCTGTCATGTCCAGACTTACATAGGCAGCTGCCCATAACATTTCCCTTTGTATGTCTAATGGACAGCACACAGTTAAATGCTAACTTCTGATTTTCATAGTTCTTCTTAGCTGCAAACTGATGCTTTTGTTATCTTCTTTATTTTTATTTATTTATTCTTTTTAATGTATTTAGGACAGGGTCTACAGGGTCTCACTACACAGATCAGACTCCTAGTGGTTCTCCTGCTTTCAGCCTCCCAAGCGCTGGGATTACAAGCATGCGTCACCATACAATTAACAGTCTCAATTGCTATCTCAGCATGCCCTGGGGGCAGGGCCAGCATGGCAGGCCCAGATCAAACCCGGCCACTGTGCTCTGCCTAAACAGGTAGGTGCTTTAGTCCACTGAGCTGTCAAATCATCTTCTTTTTCATGGTAAATGAAAATTTCATCATTTAGTTTCTCATGCTAGAAATATTGAAGTCATCTTTGATTCCTTTTTACTTCTATGCTTCTAAACCAATTTGCCTTTGAATGTAGTTTGATTTTCACAGTATATTCAGCAGCCTACTACCTGGTTGCTTCTTGCCTCATCGGTTCTACTATCGCCTCTGTCAGGCCTGTCATCACAGCACCCTCATCAGCTTTTCTGATTCTAGCTTTACTCCTTCTGTTTATTGCCCACAAATGAGCTGAAGAGATCCAACTAAATCAGTGCTTCCTCTTTCCAATGGCTTCCTATTTTAGAGTAAAATCTAGAAAGAGCTGCAGTAAATCAGTCTCTGAGCTCTGACCTCTCTCTGCACCGTCCTTTGCTTACTCTGTCCCAGCCGCCGGGGGCACCTTGCTGTTCCTGAGCACACCAAGGGTGCTCCAGCTGACTTTGGATGAGTTGTTCTGCCTGTGTTGCTCTGGTCTCCAATCCATTTCACTTGTTCCCTCTGTCATGCAGCTACTTTACATGTACCTACGTTCTGTTCCACAGTGGTCTGTGTTCCTCTCACCCATCCTCTCACTCTTACCGCCTTCTCTCCAGTTTTTCTAAAGATGGCGATCTATGAACTTACTAAAGGATGGCTGTCTAAACTTAGCCTCCTCACAGGATCTTAATATTATTATTCCAGAAAAGGTAACATTAATCCAATTAAATGTTGAATTTATATAATTTGAGGCAGTACCCAGAGATTTAAATATAAAAGAAATATCCCCAAAGAGATATTCCAAGGACATGTTATTTATTCCTTTATCTTTTGTTGTTTTTTTCATAACTTCTATATTTGAATGTCTCTATCCACTAAAATGTAAGCTCCTGGAGAGCAGGAAATGTGTGTATGTTTTTTCATAGCTGGATTTTAAGTGCCTAGAACAGCACTGACATGAAATGTGTTCTCAATAAATATTTTTTAATTAATGTTTTGGTACTTTTGTTAATTTAGTCCAGTATCTTGGCCTTTGAACATATTCTGTCTGCTTAGTATGCCTGTTTCCTTAGGCTAAGGATGTTAAAGTGACTTTAATTCTTGTACATATTACTAAATAATATAGAATGATTCTGATAGGGGGTCTATGAAGAGTATCATGGACCAATTAACTATGATTCACTTTCTGTAAGCTTAAAAGCGAATTATTTAATTCAAATGGAGAAAAACCCAAAGTCACTTTTAGTTTCTAAGCAAAAAGTAAAATTTGGTGTTAAGTAGGGGAAATGAAGTCAGTTGATGCTTAATTCTTCAAGGAATAGTACATAGCACAAGCCTTTCATAAATTCAATGGACTGTCCACACTCACAAAATAATAATTGTCTACTGGGAGTTTGGCTTTCATAAAGGAAGAAAGTGCTCTGCAAAGTTTTACTTGAGCTCTCCAAATCACATATCAGATTCTGTAATGGTTAAATCCTGTGCCCTGAGGTTGCCACTTATCTGAAGGGAGAGAAAAAGGGTAATCCCATTAGCTTGCTTTTTTGTGGCAAGTTATAGACAACTATCCTTCATTATCCAGACCTTAATACCATAGTGCTTTAAATACAGAGGACCTTCCAGGGCTGCGTCTGTGTCAGTTTTTTATGATTCAAGCAAAGGAGGCATTGAAACAGCAAACCTCCGACAAGAGTCCAGCCAGCTGGGTACCCATCCCTGATGTAGCTGATTTTTTTTTATACCGCTGAACCTCAGTGACCTCAAAAGTTGTTCTTAGTACACAGTTTTGAGGACCATTATCAACTGATTGCTATTACCACTGAGGATCACACACATTTGCTTTTTAGATCTAATGGAACTTTAAAAATTCTTCATTGGTAGGACTTTTTTTCTGCTTGTAATTTGAAGATTTTTTTTCAAGGGAGATGGCTCAGTAGAATAAACACTCCCTGGCAAGTGCAAGGGTCTAAATTCAATCCCCGGTTCCGCCAAAA
>NDGN011337303.1:0-14443 GCA_002564285.1 Tympanoctomys barrerae | reverse complement strand
CTAGATTAAAAAATCTTCTGGAGATTCTCAGGATCATTGCCTTGCCCATCTTCTACATATAACCACATGGCTTGTCACTCTCATGTTTCCTAGCTCTCCTCCTTTCCAAGCCTCTGGTCTGTTTTTTTGCCAGTACCATGCTAATTTTATCAAAGTATCTTTGTAATATAATTTCAAGTCAGGGATTTTGATGCGTCCTCATGGAGTTGTTTGTTTCCTTCAATTGCTATCATTTCAGAGATTTCAGGTGTGTGACTTCCAAGTTCTTCTATGTCGTGTCTCCTGTACTTGTTCTGGGTGGGCTAGAGGTCTGAGATTGCCCTTTCATCCTTCCTTTTGACATTTTCAAAGCACCAGAAGTTCAGCAGGGTTTGGCACTGCTCCTACGATTGGGGGGGGAGTGGTCACCAAAGCTCCCAAATCTGAGGCTCCTGAACCTGTCCAGGGCCTAGCTTCCACAATGAGGGGCAGGGATCCTAGGCCCATATAATAGATTTTTTTTAAAGTTGTTTTGTATATAGCATCAGAGTTGTCATTTTTCTCTTTTAGGCTTATGGCAATAAGTGCCTTTATAATTCCATTTACAGATCACATAAAAGGATTTTCATTCTGCTTACATCTAGCATGCCTTATATTTTCGAGTGAATGTTCAGATATAACAATAAATTCAAGTGACATTCCTTGTTTTGTTCCTAATGTTGCTGGGTTCAGGCAACCTATTCAACACCATTGTTACCAGGCACTCACAGTTCTACAAATGATGTTGAATTTGGTACTCAGCCATTTGGACTTCAAAGATTGTGTCCAGAGCTAAACTTCAGGGTTCCCCTAGTATGTACATATGTATATGTTCTGGAAAACATATTTATTTCTAAGCATCTCATTCAAAAAGCTCAGAGAACATTTTTCTGTTAACTCACTATAACTGCAAAATTAGCTGCCCCAAAATTCACTGGTATAAAGCAACAAGGATTTATTATAAGCTCATGATTTCATGAACCAGAACCTAGACAAGGGCCACCTGGGTTACATTTCTGGTCTACACAGTGTCCACTAGGGCCACCCAGCAGCCCTCACCAGGCCAGGGCTGAGGGTCCAGGGTGCCCCATCTACCTGCCTGGTGTCCTGAAAGGGTGGATTCTGCTGCTTCTCTGTCTCTCTCTATGAAATCACAGGCCTGTCAGGCGGGATGGTCCAACCACTTATGTGGAGGTCACAGCCTCCCAGAAAAAGAGAAGTGAAGCTCACTAGGCTTCAGCCATGCCTTATATCTTCATGCCCCCTGCAAAGCCTCATGCACTCGTAGGGGGGCTTATGAGAGGGGATCGGATTGTGGTGCTGTATGCCTGACCTGCTGTCGGCTGGCAGGGTCCAGCTGGGAGGTTCATCTCCTCCCTTCTCCTCCCTTGCTCTCTGCCTCCTGTCCTCCATGCCGTGAGCATCTGTCCTCTGCCAGGCCCCTTCCCCTGCCATGCTGCCTTGTAGCCAGCTACCCCTGCATGGGAACGTGGGCCAAGACAAAGCTCTCCTCTATGAAGTTTTAAGTGCGGGGTATTTGGGCCCAGGAATGAGACAGTGTCAAGGACAGCTTCTTAAAAGCTAGACCCAGCAATCCTTTCCACCAAGTGATGAGCAACAGGATTTCTCCCCCTTACCTTGCCAACGGAGCCCAAAGTCCTTCACTTGGCATCAGCCTGCCTGCATCCCCAGCTCTTTCTGCTGCCCCGTCTTCCACTATTTCTTGCACAGGGTCCTCTTCCATGCTGCTCGGCTCTTCCCTGTGCCTAGCCACCTTTCTTATTAATTCAAGAAGAACTGAGCAGGGTTGGCCTTGTGTTGCTCTTGCACTTTTTTTTTTTTCCTGCACTTTTGATGGCATCCCTTTCATGACTCTTTATCAGTTAGACCTTCACTGTTGCTGCGCTATATTCTCCACAGATACGGGGATGAATGTACTCATCATCATGAGCCCTCTCTGCTTTTTGTCTTATACCACATACACTTGGTACATAATTTAGATCTAATTATTCGCTAAGCATTACCATAAATCAGGCCCTGTAAAGAAAAGAAGTACCTTGAAAATGTGTGCTGAGAGGAGCTGCATGGGCCCCTGCACACGCTGAGCACAGCACCAGTGACAGCGGGAGTTAAGTCCCTTCAAGTCACTTCTGCAGCGTTCCCATACAGCCATTAGCTTCTGTCCCCCCAGCCTCCATCACCTGCACACATTCATCTTCAGCCTCCTCCACTCATCGAGAGTTGAAAGCCATGGAATCAGACTGATACACTCTTTTTTTTGTATCTCCAGTTCCCGGCCCTCAGTCAGCATTCAATAAATACTTTTGGAATGAACAGAGCAGCCAGTCTCCAGGAAATGTCACTTTTAGACGCCTTGTCTTCCATCAGAACCTGTGTCATTTCATCTCCTGGTCCCCAAACGCAGCCATGTTTTCCCCACTTCCTTCTCCCTTGGGGCTGATATCCTGCCTTTTGCAGTAACAGGCCTTGAGTTGCCCCTCGGAGTCCTTGACAGAGGCCTGGATGAGCAGCTGAGCCTTTAAGTGCCTGGGCTCTTGCCGTTAGGGTCACGCTTGAGAGCTCCTTCCGATGCTGGGAATGCACTGGCCCAGTGTCTGCTCCCCACCAGTGGATTGAAAATGGCTGTTGTGAGGGGAAGGCCGCCTTTGAAAATGCTAGCAGAGGAAGCTTGGTAGGCCAGACGAAGGTGCAGCTCAGCCCAAGGACAAATAATATGTGTCAGATGGGAAATCTTAAAGAGTACTGTCTCTTTATAAACCCAGCTGCAGAAATCAGACAGGGAGCCAGGTGGGATGTGCCCAAGACACCAACAGAGGCTTCTGGGAAAAGGCAAAGATCTTGGTGCCCACATGGGTAGTAATGGGCACTGTTTCTCCTGGATGATTCACTTGGTTTGTGCATCTGCCAAACATTTTCCTAATCGCGCTCCCTCTAGGCTGCCATTTGGGCTCTCTAGTTCCTCTGGGAGAAGGGTAGGTGGGCTGTGCCCAGAGGAATAGAAGGGGACTGGCTCAAATCCACCCACTGCTTTGTGAAAAACTCAGTTTCTTTTGCAGAAGGGAGGGGAGAGGGATGGAAGGCTAAAACCCTAGACTCAGTCAAGTTTGGGTATTATTTGTTATTTCTTGTTGAGTTTTTTTGTTTTGTTTTGTATTTTAGGGAAGGGTCTTCAGAGTGTTCAGGGTCTCACTACTAGATCGGACTCATAGTGATCCGCCGGTTTACAGCCTCCCAAGTGCTGGGATTACAGGAGCGAGCCACCACGCCCAGTCTCAGTTGCCTTCTCAGCAAGCCCTGGGGGCAGGGCCAGCACAGCAGGCCTGGGGATCCTCCTGGCCCCTGCCTGGCTTGCAGGTGCTTTAATCTGCTGAGCTATTTGGCTGGCCCTTATTTGTTACTTTTATAGCCTTTCTTTCTCATGTATAAACAAAAGAACCTGACAAAGGAATGGAGAAGCCAGAATAGAGAGGAAAGGGCTTGGGTTCTGGCTCTAGATTGGTAAAGAGGAAACCACTTCCCCTTCCTAGAGCCCAGTTTCCTTGTTTGTAACACAAAAGCCAGATGACAAACCCACAGAAGAGCTCCCTGAACTCTGCACTGGGCAGATGTCTGCAGCACGTGAGGGTCCTCTCCCAGGGAGCGAGGCCAGGCTTCTCACCGAGACCCCAAACAGCCGCTGTGAATTGATGGGAAGGAGTCAGCTGGGTCCCTTATAGAACGTGGTCATGAGCAGTGACACGGGGACCAGGATTGCTTGCCACGAGGGCCTGGTTCATGCAAATCAGATGTCAACTGAAATTCTCAAGGCATCCTGTCCCTGCTTGGGGGTGTGAATAAGGTCACACCAACAGAAATAACCTGTGTGTCCCAGACACTTGCCACAGTGCCCTGCTCCCACACTCACCCTCTTGCAGAGCCCCTCACTCACCCAGGGACCCCAAAAGCCCCTGGGGGCATCTGGCATCAGTCAAGAGCTGGTCTTGGAATTCCATAGTGGCACTTCCTCTGCTGCACATTAGAGAGGCCCCTTGTTGTCCCACACCCCCCGTGCTGCCCTACTCAAAAGGAAAACCTCAAAACCACCCCAGTCTACTGTCCCAAGCCATGCTGTGCCCACCCTGGTAGCCGCGTGGCTCCCTTGCAGCCTCTACGTGGTGCTCTGTGACTCACAACTTTTCTCATGGGCTGACCCTTTCTGGGCACAGCCTGCAGTCTCTTGCTCGGCTTGGCCTCTAAGGGACTAGAGATAAACAACGTATCCTCTTGTCCTTTACAGACCTGGTGTCTCCTCCCAGCCCCGCACCAGCAGTGGTGCCGGAAGCCCACACGCAGATGAGCACCAGAGGGGCATGGCCCCAACCACAGGCACAGCCCATAAGGTGGGAATTTCGGCTTAGTGCCAGGTAGACTGCTTGTTAGGTAATTAATAGCAGCAATCTGACTGAGAATTGGGCTCCATGTCCCTAGAACCCACTCACAGCACCAGGTAGGGATGGCTTGGGTCTCACTATTCCTTACAGCTGCAACCCAGACAACCTCTTCTTTGTAAAAGCCAGAAAGCTAAAGGTGTGTGTAGTCTACATAACTGCATGCCACCGATCCCAGTAGATGGGTGAGTGTGCATGCGTGTATGTGTGTGTGTGTGTGTGTGTATGCATATATGTGCACAAGTCCCCGTATCTCTACCTGTAAGAGTGCCACTGCAAAAGCAGTTAGGGATGCATAGTGACAGAAGCATCACAGGGGCTACAGGAGAAATGGATGCGGATAGCCTCAGAGCAGTCTCAGGAAGGGAGTGGCCTCAGAAGACGGGGGGGGGGGGCTGTCCACACAGACAGGAGAAACACACACACACATGCACACAAAGACACAGGGATGGGAACCTTCACAGGGGCAGGGACTGTCTCGTGGGAGCAAACGATGCCTGTTGAGATCCTCAGTGACAGACATTATTAAATTGCTGGGTTTGTGCAGAGCCTAAAAGCCAAATAGAGATGTTTGGATTTGCTGCAGAGGCCATGAGGGATAGTTTCTGGCAACCTGGCTCCAGGGGGGTTGGGGAAGATTGATCGAGGGAGAGTTTACAGGAGAAACAAGAAGGGCAGGCTGTCTGCAGGATGAGCTCAAGGTGCTTTTGTGTCCTGCATCCTTCAAGGAGTCTTCAATTTAATTAGGAAATAAGGTGCCTGTGTGAATGGCACACGCTGTTGGCACATGTATGTCTCTTCCTACAAATGCTCTATGACCTATTTCTTTTATATTTTGAAGAGATGGTACACACACATGGCTCCTACATCCAAACAATATGAAGGGAGATCCCCTCATTCCAACCTAAACTATGTCCTTACCACCTCTATTAGACAATTTCATTATTTCCTCATTTAAGCTCCTGGAGTTTCTTTATGCAGACCCAAGCAAATATTATTATATATTCTTATCTTCCTTTTTCTGCAAAAAAAAAAAAAAAAAAAGGATGCAATGCAAAGTTTCTGTGGACTTTGTTTTTTCACTTAAAAATAGATCTGGCAGATTCTTCCATTTTTTGTCAGCTGCCAAGTATCTCATCATATGGAGATCCAGTTCCTCATCAAAGGGTGTTTTTAGCAATCTTTTTCCGCAATAGGTGGTGCTATTAAAAAAAAAATCTCTATATATTAGTTCATATGTGTGCAGTGTATGTCCATAGAATAAACTTCTACACACAGGCTGGCTGCACAAAGTCTATAAGCACTCACAGTCTTAACAGAGATGTCTGCGCTGCCCAGTCAGGGAACTTCTACCTCAATAGCCTGAATTGCCTGCTTCCACACAGCCTTGCCGACATGTTCAGTCATCACTTCGCTGGGTTGTCTACTCTAGGACATGAAATATGGGTGTGGTCCTTATTTGCTTTTCTCATAGCCAAAGTGAAGTTGAGCATTTCTGCATGTTTATAGCCCACTGAATTTGAATCTCTTTAACTTAGGGCACTGATTTCATCATTTCTGCATCTTCCCCAATGCCTTGCTACCAAGTAGATTTTCAGTCAAGATTTGTAAATCCAATAAATGTTTGTATGAGTAAGTAGATAAGTGATTGAATAAATGCTCGTACTACTGGAGTTATAAATCTTAAATTAGATGTGATCCTTCCCTCAAGAAGCATAAAAAATGATAAGCTCACAGCCCAGCTACCAAATCAGCATGTGCGTGTTCAGAGAGGATGCAGGACTCTGAGCATGAATCAATTATTTGCCTTAGGCTAGAAAGAGGGAGACTCTTACATGGACTACATCACCTGTCCCCAGGAAGATGCAGGACTGGGAAATGGAAACCGCACAGCGCGTTTCCGTGGGCTTTCGTTCATCTACAAAGTGGCTCAGAGCCGGTCTGGTTAAGCCCCTTTTACAGAACCAGCTCGTAGATCAGAAAAGGGCGAACTAAAACCCCAGCATGCCTTTCTGTTCCCTCAGGTTCTTTCCAGCCTCATTTCTCCTCAGAAGTCAGCCCCCTTGGGTGGCGTGGATGGTCCGCAGTGGGGGTCTCAAGCCGAGTTTCTTTGCTTCTGTTGCTGCCCCACGTTCCCGCCCCAGGCACCACGAGTCTCTGGCAAAGCATGTGCCACTGTCCACCTAGTCTGTTTTATGAACTTTACAGAATTCCATTCTTCAGGAGTCCATTTGCCAACTATTTGTTTTATGCTGTCTCCAGTCAACTGAATGCCTGGCTAGCTGGGCAGAGAGGGGTGAAAGCCCTTGTCAGCAGGACCCCAGCAGAATTTCCCATGGTACACTGCTGCCCCACATGACTCTCCTAACCCCTGTGCTCAAGCAGAAGCATGGCCCGAGAGGAAGGCCTGTTTCAGAATCAGAGAACCCGGCCCCTGCCAACAAAAGCTGCCTCTCACCCCTTAGAGAAGGTGGGCTGCACACATGGTCATAGGAAGTCTCGTGAAGCTGAGCAACAGTCGTGCCAAGCCCAGCAGTGGGGCCAGGAGCAGCAGCCCACACAGAGGACAAAGGAGGCAGAAAGAGGCAACAAAAGAAGGAGGAGCAGGTGGGACCTGAGACTTCAGGGCAGAATCTTGTCTCCAGATCCTCTAGAGCCAAGACTAACCCTAGCCAATATTAGGGGCCTGGGCAAGGGCAAAGTGGGGTTCTTCTTGGCATTTCAGATAGTCCTGTTGATGAAGATCAGCCATCTTTACACTTAGGGAATTAAAATACTTGCAAGCCCTCCAGCCCTTGGCTCTTTTCCTTTCTAGTATTTTCAGTGCCTTGTGTACACTGCATTTTCATTCATAGAAACACTTCCACCCTGCAACACCCTTGTGAGTCAAGAATAGCCACGCCCATCTCCACTACCCAACATTTTATAGACAGGGCGTGGGAGGGGAGTGAGTGGCCCAAAGCCATACAGTTCATAAGGAGGAACCAGGGCCTGGACATGAGCCTTTCACACTCTAAACCAGAACTCTTTCCAGAATTTGTGTCTTGAACCATTGCAAAATTAGTTTCAGGGGAAGACCTGTGGCACTGAGAAATGCAAAAGATGCAGCGTTGCCCTGGCTTTCCGTAACAACAAACCACCATAAAGTAGTTGTTGTGATCCTCTGAAGGAGGATCACACAGGGGCACGTGAGAAGCTGCTGCACCGGGGTGACGCCCCTGCTGGCTCTGCACACGGCAGAGGCCCTTGCAGGCAGGTCAGCTGCATGCTAGAAGTGGAGCCACACTCTAAGGCTTGCCAGCACGCTTCTGAAGCCACTGCTCACAAATCCCAACCTAACAGCTCACACTGCACCTTCCTTAGCCCTACCATGTCCTCACATCTCTCTGAAAGCAGAGAAGGAACTTAAAGCAACAGCACCTTACAGGATGTGCAGATGAATCTGTGCATTTATTACGTTTTTGTGGTCAGTTATTACCCCCAGGGAAACACGTGAAAGTCTGGCATCTGACATGAAATACAAGGTTTTGTAAGCTGCCCTTCATTCAGGCAAGTAAAGGAGGAGGATTTATTGAGCACATACAGTGTACCAGTTACCTTAGCTCTGGGAGACCAGCAATTAGAAAGACCTCAGAACCAAGAAGGAAATTTGCTTTGAGAACATTTTAACTTCAAAACAGGCATGGTAGTTGATACACTGTGTCAGCTTGGGAAGCAAAAGGCTCTGGAGGCCCCACCCGCGGGCATGGAGGGTCTTCCCTAGAGTGACTCCCCACAAAAGGGATGTGAAAGGGAGCTAAGGAAGGTTGTTGCATGCCGTTCCCTCAGAGGAGCTTGTTGTTACAGTCAGCAAGGAAGGAAGGGAGAGAGGCTTGCCAGAAGCTGTAGCTGCTGGTCCTCTCTTTAATTTGTTCTTTTCTGCCACCATGAACTTGCCCCCTGCAAGGTGCTACTCTGCCTTGGAGCCAGCTGAATGTGGGCTGAAGTATAGACTAAAACCTCCACTAACTGTGAGCTGAATAAAACCTTCCTTCCTTAAATTTGGGTGTCAGGCATTTTGTCCTAGCAGCAAGTGAAAAGTAACCAAGATAACAGGTATCTATATTAGTTTTCCCCACTTCCCATTTATTCACATATCGTGGATTACATCTAATCCGATATTTTAATGTTTCAAACTCTTAAAAATCACTTCTTGAAACATTCCCTTGTCTAAGATCTTCTGGTTGTTAGCATTTTTCAAATAAGAACTTTTCTACAGGTCTTCCAGAAATAAAAGAAGTCTCTAAGGAAGACTTCTCTTTTTTTATTGCCAAAGATTGGATTTTCCAGGAAGCAAATAAAGAACAGAAGTGGGTGGTATTGTCATGGTCAGAATCATGCTCCTGGACCGAAACTCAAATGAATTTTCCACAAAGAAAATTATTCATTGAAAAAGATGTGCCCTGCTGTACTCAGGTTACCAAATTAATCAGTGAAACTCCTCAACAGGGGGAGAAGTAAAGGTAGGAGTCAAAACCCTGAAATAAACCTACCCCATGCTTGGACCTCCATTTCTATTTCATTTTGATCCAGACAGCAGTGGACTCAATCATCTTATGCAGGTGGGGACTGACACCTTTCAGATAAGGGAAATTTGCACACACGCTGAGGCTTACCTCTCTCTCTTCCATTTTAACAAATGTTGATAAAGATCATTCTAAAAGCCCATTTGACATGGTGCTGTCAGGGCAAGAAGAGTATAATACCACTCGGTGCTTGGTCTCTCACCAACGGTAGCCCTAATGGCCACGTCCACGGGGTGGGGGGAGGAGCCACTGAACCGTAGGGTGGGGCCTCCCGGATCACCATCTAAATGGAAGATGGGTGCCTAAGTCTTCTTTTTTTTTTTTTAATCTATGTCAACTTTATGTCATTTTTTCCTTTTTGGCAAATGCCTAATCTCATGCTCTGGCAGTGACAGGAAAGCACACCTTTGTGTAACTGGAGAATCTCTTGGCATTAACATTGTAGTTGCAGTCCCAACAAAAGGAGTGTGACAGATCCATCAGAGAAGGTGTGCAGACCCCCAGCCTGCCCAGCCTGGGCTCACTGTCAGTGCAGAATGTGGGACTGTTTGATTTCTCCACAAGCTCCAGAAAGCCTGGGAAGTGGGCAACACATATACTAAAATTGGAACAATACAGAGAAGATTAGCGTGGCCTCACACAAGGCCGATGCACAAATTTGTGAAATGTTCCATTTTTTTGAATAGCATTTCTTTTCTCTTTTTTTATGTATTTGGTACAGGGTCTCCACTACACAGCTCGGACCTGTAGCGATCCTCCTGCTTTCAGCCTCCCCAACGCTGGGATTACAGGCGCGCGCCACCACACCTGGTCTTGGTGTCTGGCTCAGCATGTCCGGGGCATGGCCCGCTAGGCATGTGGTGCTGAGGATCGAACCCCAGTCCCCGTGCTTGTCTAAGCAGGCACTTAGTCCACTGAGCTATCTTGCCAGCCCGCGTTCCATATTTTTATTATTTATTTTGTCATTGATTTCTTTTTAGAAGTTGTAGTATTAAGGGAGAAATATCTACACAGATGATTCTTCTGCTGTAGCACACTCCAGAAAAATGTATACAAGTCTTATAAATTGCTTAGTAAGCACATTTTTTTCAACACTACACATGAATGGATCCAATTTCTATCCCTTGAAGGGCTGAACCAGGGCTGGCTGGACATACTAAGTACTGAGTTCAGTAACTAGATATTTATTCAGCATTCGGAGCAATTTGTGAATTTGTTTTCTATTTATAAAATGTACACTTGGCAAATGTTAACTCTTTCAACATTTTGTTGTTTTTGTTTTTTCTAATTTCTTCAGTGTTCAAAAATTTCACCCTCCCTTGCCCCGACAGATCTCTGTTTTACAGAACTGTTTTACAAGTTTCTGGGCACAACTTTTTAAAGTGTGCAAATAAAACAACATTTTATTTTCAAGTTAAAAAAAAAAAGTCCAGCCAGCTACTTTAAAACATTAGACTGCCACATTGGAGTATGTGTAGGTTTATGTGTGTTTGAGGGAGACGGGGATGTTACTAGTGCTAATTATTTTTGTTCTTTGCCTTCCACTCTAGAGCAGCCCCCACCAAGCTGCCTGATCTCTCACCATAAGTGCTCAGACCACAGAGCATGTCTGTAACACGCAGCTCTGCTTAGTTCCCCAATAACCCAAAAGGCAAGCACGCCCCCTATTCATCTTCTCAGGTCACTCTTCATTGGCCATCTCAAGTGTAACAATTTGGGGGTCATGTCTTCACCCAGACACACGAAAGTTACTAGCTAGAGGATAAGAAAGAACAGAAGGGGAGCCTTGAAGGGGAAGAGGAGCCTGCCGTGAGCCTGCCCAGGGAACAGGAGCCAAGGCATTCAGCAGGGGGTGTTGCTGTCACCAGATAAGGGATGGGGAGTTTCCAGTGAGGTGCTGGGGACAGCTGCCCTGGGCTGAGCTTGCGGCCACGGAGCAGGGTTCCAGGAGTCTGCTTGTGAAGGGGAGGGAGAAGCGAGTCAGCAGAGGCCTGGAGGCTTGGGATGTGCAGCTGCTCCTTGCATGACTCAGAGCTCACCATTGTGAACGGGGTCCTAGATGTCAGAAACACTGGAGGCTTCGTTTAAAGATGGAAGGAGTAGAAGGACCTCCAATCTGCTGCTCCTCTCCTAAGGCTTCCTTGATGTTTGTTTGTTTGTTCTCCAGAAGGGCTGCATGAGCACCTTCAACTCGACAGGTATATGGGTCAGGGGGCTCCACCCTCCCCAGAGCCGGCACGCTCACACTGGGAGACTCGAATTATGGAGACCTTCCCACACCACACAGGTTTGTCAGGAGAGGATGTTTACCCCTCTTGATGGCATCAAGGGTTAGGACTCCTAGGTCCCTTCCATAGTCTGTACCCGTCATGGGCACACATGTGCAGTGCATATGTGGCTTCATGGAGGCCCTGTGAAGTGGTCACAGCTGAGGAAAACTCGAGGCATAGAATGCCAAGCCTGACTGCCTGATCAGATTCCTGGTCCAGAGAGAACGTGGTGGGTCTGTGTGGGCCGAGTGCATGACCAGGAAACAGGCAGGGGGAGGTGGGGTGTGGGCTGCAAGCGCCCCATGGAAAGCAGGAGAAAGCAACCACGGACATGGGCGGGCTGCAAATGCAGCTGAACAGCAGGCCGCAGAAGCCTTCTGGGGAAGGGGTGAATCCCCAGGTCGGAGACGTGGAGACTCCACAAGATAGCAGTAGAAAAGGGGAACAGGAAAAACGAAAATGAACATAGACGAGCCGTGTCACATTTCTATTGACATTCAAACCATTTCAGATGGCATCCTGGGCTGTTGCTGGACCGAGCTTTGCAGACTTAAGGCCTTGGCCTTGGCACCCTGCCCTGGTAATGTCCAATCATAGCTCCGTGTTTAGTCTTACTGTGCACCATGTATCAAAAGGTTAAGGAGGGAAAGAGCTCTGTGGTGTTCCAGTAAAGGAAAAAAGTGGGTCACCTTACTGCAGTATGATTTTAAGGGAACCCTGTAAGGGCAGCAGTAAGGGACAAGGTGCATCTGGGAAGTGTTTCTTTTCATACGTGCAGGTGTGCTAAGAGGCAGGATGGAGCTGACATCTCTGCCCAAATGTTTGGCTTACGAACAATAATAAGAACATTCATCAGTAGATTGTTGCCCCTGTAGGTAAAAATGATCCGTTGTTCCCCTTCCCTCCCTAATACACCTCGTTTCCTAGACCTGACCCTCTGCATGTGCCTTTTGCTCCCTGTTACCCCGTCACACGTCTGGCTTTCACAGGCATCATCCTTAGCTCATGCTGAGGCTCAGCATCTGTCACATCCATCTTGGAGCTTCTGAGACTGGTTCCTTAGGGTGTTCTGCTGGGACAAGTCCACTGCTCCTGCGGAGAAGCCTGGGACCTCCTGTGTCCTGTGTCCTGTAGCAGGAGCCACCAGGCAGGGGCCGGGGGTGTGTCTATCCCCATTGTGCAGCTCACTCACCAGCAGAGCACAGCGATGTTAACACATCAGCCTTCATTCACATAAGTCCACAGTCACAGCCTGTGGACTCTGCGCTGTGAACTTCGGCCCCTGGAGTTTCCTCAGCTCCCTACTCCTCTGCTCCTGGCTATCCTGTGTCATTCTCGACCCTGCTCCTCCTACTCCAGCTCTGCTCTGTGATCCACTCTAGCTGTCCCGGCCACCACTCTGTAACCAGAGACCACACTTTGCATGGCTTTAATCCTTTTAAGTGTATTCAGGCTCATTTTATGGTCTCACACATGGTCTGCTCTGGAGAACATTTCCCATGCCTCGAGAAGCATGTGCATCCTGCTGTTGCTGGGTAGTGTTTTATGGGAGCCTTGTAGGTGTCGCTGGTTTCCAATGTCATTCCAGTCCTCTATTGCTTATTGATCTTTCTCCTATTGTCCTATACATTACTGTACACAGGGTGAGGAAATCTCAGAGCCCTTCCTCAACCACTTCATCTTCCTGATGGGATTTTATTGCTACAAAATGTTCCTCTTTATCTCAAGTTTTTGTGTTTTAAGCCTAGTCTGTTTTGTATTAGTATTTTGTATTAGCTTTCTTCTCTTTTTCCTCCTTTTACTTTCAGTTGGTTTATAGCTTGGGATGTAAAATGTCCCCTAAGTCTTGTGGTTGGCTCTTGTTCTTCTGTCCTACCCAACAGTCTCTGCCTTCTGATTGGATTGTTTAAGCCATTCATGTTTAGTGATATTACCGACAAGATGGGTTTTACATCAACCATTTTATCTTTTATTTCCCATGTATCACGTTTTTCTTTTCTCTATCATCTTTAACTAGTTCTTGTTGATTTCAATAGTTCTTTTTTTCTTTAGCTTTCAAAATAGTCACTGTAGATAGGTAGGTGTGGATCTTATTGTATTTACCCTTAGAATCCTTTGAGCTTCTTTCATATGTAAATTATTGTTTTTATCACATGGGGGGGTTCGTATTATTCTTTAATTGCTTTCTCTGCCCTCTTCTGTCATCTCTTTCTCCTGCTGACACACCTAATTCTTGTGCCTTGATGGGCGTAATGGTATCTCATATTTTTGTAAGGATCTAATTTTTCTTCATTTTCTTTCTCTGTTCTTCAAATTACAGAATCTCTATTGTCACCAGCTAACTTGGGTACTTCCTTTTAGTAATAATGGCTACTAAAACAAAAGCAAAAATACACAGGAAAAAAGCTTCAATTAGAAAGCCAGAGGGAAGACAGGAAAGGGCTCCTGCTTAGGTAGCTGGGACTGAGAGTGTCTAGGACACAAGGGACCTATGGGAAGCAGAATGGCCAAGCCAAGGCTTAGCACTGGGCACACCCATTAAGATTTTTTTTTTATGTGATAAGACGCATTATTATTTGACCATATAATATTAGTGTATTTCTTCCAGTGGCCGACTAAGCACAGGATAGCATTTCTCTTCAATTCTCCCATGAATCTCAATATCATCTGTCTTTTGGAGGATTCAGTTTCATACGACGTTTATGATACTGGCTGCGAGGATACCAATGATGCTTCGTCATGAAGAACATTTTGCTAAGTCGTTCTATCATGGTGGGTCCTTGCTCAAGGCATTCACTTTCATTTTCTTCTAATCTGGTTTTCAGCACTTGATCATGTGTTTCTTCAATATTATGGACAGGATCTGGCTGAGGCACAGGTCTTGTGTGTTCATATGGAATGTCCACAGAAAGGTGGTAGCACAATATTGTCCTCCCATCAGATGTCAAAGGAAACTCCACTCTGCAATTATAGTCATCTGGAAGAGAAGAATACGTGGATTTACAGCAAACATGAGCTAAAGCTCCATTCTGGACTGAAAATAAATGTTTCAAGAGAGCTCTCTTTGATACCGCCCATTTTATTGCTGCTGCTGCTGCTGCTGCTGCTGCTGCTGCTGCTGCTGCTGCTGCTGCTGCTGCTG
>NDGN011337297.1:0-10371 GCA_002564285.1 Tympanoctomys barrerae | reverse complement strand
TGGAATAAGTGCTTCCCTGGCAAGTGCAAGGGCCTGAGCTCAATCCCTGGTTCTGCCAAAAAATAAAATCAGTCATTGTAATTCAACACATTTACAGAGTGCAGAAAAATCATATTGTTATCTTAGAACATGTAGAACATGTTGGTAATATTCAGTACTCATGATAGAACTAGTAATACGATAGAAATTCTTTAATGAGATCGATGTCTATCATGGCTTTCATTTTGTGGTCAAACACTGAACAACTTTTGTGTTTAGGAATAAGGCAGGGTCTACTATTGCTAGTTCTATTTAACATGTTACTGGAGATTCTACCTACTGCAATAATATAAGAAAAGCAAATATATAGAGTTTAAACAAAAAAAAAAATACTCACAAATGAAGCAATGTGTATATAGCCTTTTTTTTTTTTTGCGGTACCAGGCATTTAACTCAGGACCAGGCACGTGCTTATTCTACTGAGCTATCTCCCCGGGTCCCCCATAGTCTTGAAGAGTAAAAATCATTAGAATTTGTATCTATTAGAAACAAATAATTGGAAAATGGATTTCTCAAAGATAATGTTATTTACAGCAGCATGAAATTACCTAAGACCAAATCGAATGAAAGATGTACAGGACCTCTCTGCCAAGACCTGAGAGAAATTTGACCACAGTAAATCAGGGGGTATGTCCTGTTCATGGATTGGAAGCTTGAGCTTTTAGCTGTTCTAATTGTGATTATAACATTGTTTTGTTTGGAAATTGGTAAATTAATTCTAAGTTTTATTTGGAAATGTAAAGAACCTAGAATAGCCAAGACAATCTCAAAGAAGAAGAGCAAAGTTGGAGGATGTAGGCAGCCATAATGTAAAATAATGTAAGCCCACCACAATCATAAGGTAGTCTTAGTGTGAGGAAAAACATTCAGTTCATTGACCAAAAATTCCAGAAACAGACTGACATTTAGGGTTACCTGGTTTACAACAAAAACATGTTATAGTTCCAAGGAAAAGGGTAGCCTTTCAGTTAAAGTGTGCTTAGTCAACTGAATAACCATATGAGGAAAAGAAAACCTTGATATTTACCTTGGAATATAAGCAGAGTAATTTGAAATGGTTCGTGGCTTCAAATATGAAAGGTAAAACTGTTTTAGAAGAAAATATAAAAGAATATATTGATAGCCTTAAAGAACAGAATTCTTAAGGCATATCATATCTTTATATCAATTAAAAAATTGATAAATTGGTCTTCAGTAAAATTTAACCAAAGACCAACTTACAAGAGTGAAAGGACAAACCTATAGAGAAGATATGCTTGTCCTACAGAGTATTCTTGTCCAAAATATAGAAAGAATTACCAATCTATGAGGGAAAAAACCCCCAAATTTAAAAGCAAGCAATTCACAAAAAGCCCCCGAATGGCCAATAATTGTATGATTCAGTGCCCAACATTACTGCTCATGTTTGAGCAGTCCATTAAATAATCATCATCAGTATATCTTCACCAGGAAGCTACTGTTAAAGGACAGCAATACCCAATTTTTATAAAGGTGTGGAACAATGGGACTTCTCAAATTATTCATGATAGGACAAATGGCTCGTTTGGAAATTTTTTTTGGCAAAAGATAAACATTTGAGCTGTCAAGAAGTTTCTTCCTATGTACATACCCAAGTAAAATAAAAGCATATGTCTGTGAAAAATGTATGAGAATATTCATGTTTTATTCATAAAAACCATGTCATTTAGCCACCAAATGGATAAATTGTAATATATTTATTAGGACACTGCAGAGCAACAGAAAAATATAAACCATTGCATCATGGAGTTGCATGGAAATGTCACAATTCTGAGTAACAGAAGTAAAATACGGGACATTTGATTATATTTATGTGAAATACAATGTTGGGTTAAATTAATCTGTGGTAATAAAAGTCAAAATAGTATCTGTTTAGGGGTATACTTTGTTTACTTCTGTAGGTGTCTAAAGGGGAAAAAGACAGATTGAGCAATGGGGTAGTGTTTTCATAAGTATGTTCATTTTTACACCATGGATTTGAACAAGTTTATGCATGTTATACCTCAGTATAAAGTAATATGTATGTGTGGATATTTCAGATTCACCAGTCTGATATCATTAGGCAAACTATATTATAGTCTTGAAGTGTTATTTTTCATAAAAAGAAACCAGGGTTTCTTGTTGGAATGACTGATTCTAGGACTGAAGCAGAAAATGTATGAGATGGATATAGACCACTCTATAAGACAGCAAGTAAATTGGGAGTGTCTTGTCAAAAGTACTCATCCAATTTGAAGAGGCTCCTGCTGGCCAAAAATGGGTCATTTTGATTAAGGAAGCAAACATTTAGATTGCCTTTCCAAACCTACCAATAGGTAAAATAAGGTTTTTTGTTTTTGTTTTTTTTTTTTTTTTGTGGAAGTACTCAAGCTAGTAAGTGCACGAAGAATGATTGATTAGAATGTCAGTGTTTTACAATCCTTAATGAATTAATATATCTGGTCACTGAACATCAGTGCTGCTTTTCAAGGAGAAATAACCAAATATGTGTTCCTCAGATGAAAAACATGAGATTTTTTAAAAAATCATTATCAAACTCAAAAACTGATCTCAACTACCAATGTACAGAAAATAGAGGCCAGAAGAATGCTATGCCACATCGAAAGGTACAGTGAACAATCCAGACTATGAGATACTACCAGATCATTGATCTGGTTTCTTCAAAAACACCAGTGAAGATCTCTTGTAACTGATAAACAATTATAACAAAGTTACAGGGCATAATCTTAATATACGAAAATTATGTTTCTATAGACCAATAGTAAATAACTAGATTTTGAAATTTAAAAGCATGCATTTACATTAACATCAAAAATGAAATGCCAGGGCTGGCCAAATAGCTCAGCGGATTAAAGCGCCTGCAAGCAGGTGCAGGGGCCAGCGGTTCAATTCCTGGGCCTACCGTGCCAGCCTCAACCCCAAGCACACTGAGACTGCAATTGAGACTGGGCGTGGTGGCACGCACCTGTAATCCCAGCTCTTGGGAGGCTGTAACCAGGAGGATCACTACAAGTCTGATCTAGTAGACCCTGAATACCCTGTGGACCCTTCCCTAAAAAATAAAATAAAATAAAAAATAAAAGATCTATGAGGAAAACTGCAAAACTCCAAAGGAAAAAATCAGTGAGATCTTAATAAATGGTGAGGCATTACATATTAATGAATAGGAAGACAGCATTAAGATGTTTTTTCTCTACTTGATTTCTAGGTTCACCATAATCTTAACAAAATACTACAGTAATTTTGTGGATATTGACACTCTTTTTTCAGAAGTTAAATGCAAGAGCAGAAGACCCAGAAAAGCCAACACAATACAAGAATTGGCACTGCTCGACTTCAAGGCTTGATACATAGCTGCAAATAATCAAGATGTGGTATCAGTGAAATCATAGCAAAGTGGAGCAGTGGAACAGAAGAGAGGACCTGGAGTAGTACACAAATATAGTCAGCTCATCTTTGACAAAGGAGCAAAAAGAATTCAGTGAAATATTTTCAACAAATGATGTTGGAACAATCTGACATCTATATGGAAAAGAAAAAGTCAAGATAGGTTAACCTTACACCTTTCACAGAATTCAACAGAAGAAGGTATATACTTAAAAAGCAAAAACAAAATTGGGAGAAAATGTAGGAAAAAAATCTAGGTGACTTAATTTGGCAAGTGGTTTTTAGGTATACCAAAAAGCACTATACACGAGAAAACTATTCAGTAAGTTGCACTTTGTTAAAATTAAAAACTTCTGAGAAAGACACTGGCAAGCCACAGACTAGCAGAAAATATTTCCGAAACATAGCTATGAAGGACTAGTGTCCAAAATATATAAAGAATTCTTAAAACTTAGCTATAAGACAACCAGTATATTAAATGGGCAGAAGATCTAAATGAAAAATTTAACAAGGAGGATGTTTTAATGGAAAATGGGCATATAAAAAAGATGCTTACTGTGATATTATTGCTAGAGAATTTTGTACCAGGCATCGAACTCAGGACCTTGTGCTTGCTGGACAAGTGCTGTGCCACTGAGCTATATCCTTAGGCTGAGAATTAAAATTTGAAACAAAAATGAAGATACACAGTTCATTGCTGCTGAGTGTTGTACTTCTACTTGGGAAGACAGTATGATGGTTTCTTATAAAGCTAAATGTACACAATCCAGCATTTGCACTTTTAGATATGCCCAAATAAGTAAAACACTTAAACCTGTATGCAAATGTTTAGAGCAGCAGCATTCTTAATCACCCCATGGTGGATGCAATCAAGATGTCAGCAGGGGCCACAGAGATAACTCAGTGGTCTAAGCACCTGCTAGGCAAGCACAAAGACCCTGGTTTGATCCCTGTATCACATGCTGTCCTGGCCACCAAGATTGGGCATGGTGGCACACACCTTAACCCCAGCACTGGAGGATCACTATGAGTCCAAGCTGCATAGTGAGATCCTGCACCAAATGTATAAAAATTAAAAAAGATGTTAGCAGTAGGTGAGAAGATAAACTGTACAGCTGTACAGTGGAATATTATTGAGTGAAAAGTAACGATCTGTCAGCCATGAAAAGACATGAACCTGCAAAGCATATTACTAAATTTAAAAGCAAATCTGAACAACTACTATGGTTCCAGTTGTTTAATATTCTGGAAAAGCCAAACTATAAAGATACTTAAACCATCAGGGGAGCTGGGCATGGTGGCACATGCCTGTAACCCCAGCACTCAGGTGGCTAAGGCAGGAGGATTGCTGTGAGTTCCAGGTCAGTCAGAACTACAAAGTGAGTTCAAAGCCATCCTGAAAAGCACAATGAAACTGTCTCAAAAAACACAAAACAACAACAAAACAAAGCTGACCAGATGATCAGCAGAACTGAATATATGCATACAAAGAATTTTAAATTCAGAGGTAGTAAGTCAGATAACTTCCTGATAGGTGTTGGATGTCACTGTAATAAGTTATTCCTCACTGATTTTGGTTTGGTCAAAAGGTGCAAAGACAACAAGATTTGGCAGAGAAGATAAAAATCTCACTGGCTGTGCCCAATATCGGTGTGTACCTTGGTATTGAGCAGAGTTGTAGAGATGACATGGAATCCCTAGTATATGTTTTGATGTATTTTAATAGAACAGCCTGCCACGGCAAAGGCTCAAGGCTACAACAAAAAAATGAGATTAGTGAACTTTTATATAAGGGGATTCCTTCAGAATTTGCCAAGTACCTCAACTATCATAGGCTGCAATGCTGAGGCTGCTATTTTTCATCCTGCTCAGGATGACCGGATAGTGTTAAAACAGAAAGCCTCTTCCATTGGGCAGGATCAGCAGGCCCAACCTCCATAGCCTTCTGAGCCTGAATTGAGGAGCAGAAGAAACAGAGCAGGTGATTGGAGCAGGTTGGAGCAGGTTTTGTTTCTCCTCCAGTCTAGAAAGTTTAGTTTATTGTTCATTATCCAGTTCTAATGATGGGGGTTCATCAAGACAGTCACTTACCATATACTTTTTGTTGTTGTTGTTTTTGCGGAACCAGGGATTGAACTCAGGCCCTTGCAATTGCCAGGGAAGCGCTTATTCCACTGAGCCATTTCCCCGGCCCAAGACAGTCACTTACTTGGAGTAAAGAAATGTAATTTCAGTATGAACTGACTTGGGCAGTACTGCCAGTGCTTTGTCTGGAGTTGTAGCCGCTGTAATTGTGAATATTAACTGAGATGGTGAAATGTGGTGTTCAGTTTTTTTAATTGCTTTTTGTCAAGTGGAAAAGTTAAATGGCTTATACCCACAAATTGGAGAAATTGTATGTAAGCCAATTTCTTGCTAAAAACCTTTTATTTTGAAATCCTGTTTTGACAAATGGTATTTCAGAAGAACTGCATGAATAGTGTCTCAGTTACTGTTCTCTGATTGCTGGGACAAATACCCGACACTCAAAATGAAGGAAGGAAAGGTTTTAGCTCACAGTTACTGTAGGGTTCAGTCCATACTCATTCGGCTCCAAGGCAGAGTGGCACAGGGCAGAGAGCAGCAGTTCAAAAGACAGAAAAACAGAGCAAAAGGAGCAACAGCAACAATGGCAACAGAGAACAAGTGTGTCTCTCTGTCTCTCTTATGTTACATTCAGGCTATCAGACCCAGGCTGGGTGTAGCACTCACACCCATAATCCCAGCCTTGGATCATCAATTAATCACAAGCTGTAGAACTGCACCTCAATGACTGCATGAGGCTTTGGGGGACAAATGCACACAAACCATAACAGTCTTTAGCGACAGTTGTGACAGTTGTAGATGCTCACAATTTTGCATTCTTGGGGTTTTTCCATCCCTGAGGTTTGCAGGTTCATTTAAAACATCCTTTAAGTGACTGTCAGCTGATATGGTAGCAGAGATTCCAGTGTTTTAGTATATGAAAGACTGCCTACTTGCCTGTGCTAGAAATAGCAAGCATCTAAAGAATTCTTAAATTTGGTGACTATTAGATTACCCTTAGGACTCTGTATTAACTCCATAATGTTCTTGGTATTAAAAAAGAGCATATTTGTCACAGAAACTTAGTTACAACTGAGCACGTATGTTGCTTAGATATGTTAATCACTTAGATATGCAAACACCTATATGAGCTGGGATGTTTAAATTTTGAAATGGTGCTTTTTTTGTTCCCGAGTTCATTAAAAACTAAAAACAAAAAAGATAGTTCAGGGGTTCATTAGGAGAAAGGAAGGGATGAGTAGGAGAAGCACAGGCAATTTTTATGGCACTAAACTATTATAAATGTTTTTTATGGCACTGAACTATGTAGAGTGAAGTATACTTGGCATCTTGTATTTGGCAAAACTCATAAAACTAACTTGATAGAAACTGAATTTTGTTGTAAACTGTAAGCTTAAGTTTTCTAACAAATGTACCACAGGAACATAACTTAATAAAGGAAATGGGTATATATATGGTAACTGTACTCCATGTTCTTATTTTAAAGAAAAATTTTATTTTTTTTAACCCTCCCCCTACCAAAGAAAAAATTTTAAAGGCAAGATAAATGTTAGAGATGTTAAAATCATGCATATAGGTAGGCAAAATGGCATACGCCTGCCATCCCAAAACTCTGGTTGAGGAAGGAAGATCTCAAATTTGAGTCCAATCTGGGCAATTTAGTGACTTAGCAAAAACTTTTCTCAAAACAAAAAATGAGAAAAGGCTGGGGGCATAGCTTATTGTGAATCCCCTGTACCACCAAATTTTAAAAAATGCATGTGTAAAAAAATTTTTTTAAAGTGCGTGTGCAAAACTGAGATATATTACAAGATAATTAAAAAGTAATTAATTGGGCTGGGGAGATAACTCAGTAGAATAAGTGCTTGCCTGGCAAGCACAAGGGCCTGAGTTCAATCCCCAGTCCCCCCCCCAAAAAAATATTTAATTGACAGGCAGGAAAACATGTGGTAAATATGTCATAAAATAAATATCAGTGATTGAAGAGTCAGGATTTTCTCCAAGTTAGCACATACTGTTTTTCTGAATTCAAAGACTTAATATTATAAAAGTCTCAATTTCTTCCAAATTTTCTATAAGTTTAGTTATATCTTAATAAAGATAAAACCAAAAGCAGCTTTTCTGGTGCAGGAGATGGAGTAGAGGTCAGGAACAACTGGGTGTCTTGATTCTGGCAGAAGGTAATAAAAGAGTCTGGTCTTTGTGTATAGGAGAAAAAGGGTAAGCTGGCAAGAAGCCCCTCTGAAGTTCCTCAGAAATCCCTGAGGTGGTGATCAGGGTAAGGAAGTTAAACATCCATGGCTCAGGAATGGATAACAGAACGCTGGAACTGGATCAGAGTCTTGTAATACCATGAGACTGGAGACTAGATGTGTTCTAGGATGCAGGTGCTAATGAAAAGGCACATCTCCTCTAGGAAAGCTGCTTTTGGTTTTCAACCATCATTCCCTAGCACTGAGGCAGACAGACCACTGTTCAGAGTGTGCTCGGTGGCTCTTGTCCTCTGTCAGAATGCTGGGCCCTCCCTTTGATCCCTGCAGGGCTGGCAGCTGTTGTTTTCTCTAAGAGGTGTTACTGTTGTCTACCAGGTTTTTGTTTGCTTCTCATTTCTTTCCCAACTTCCTCATGTTCTGTGGCTTCTTGTCTTTTGCTGGGGAAATAGTGGTTTCTTACAGACTCGGCCAGCTAATGAAGCCGTCCTTCTGCCAGGGGTACAAATACATCCAACCAAGTGGGTTTTGTCAATCAGCTTTTTTGGCCATGTTAATTGAGGCTCAAACATCTGAGCTTATTGTGTATGTCCAAAAGAGAGGTTTGTTGGCATGCATTAGGAAGGTTAGAATTAGAAGTCTTTCATTATTGCCAGGCTTGGTGGATCAGAGTTGGTCTTCATGCAGAACTGCTTAGGGTCATTCTCCGACCTTCATTTCTTCAAACCAAGGAAATAAAAAATTAATGAGTCCTGTTTTCCCAGAATTTGTATGGTGTGTCAAGCAGGTTCTGAATGCACAAACATTGACTATTTCATAGTAGTGATGTGTACTTATATGTTTGCTAGTTGAGAAATTTTGGAAAAATTTCTCCAGATGACACTTTAGACTTTCAAGTTATAACATTTTATTCTACAATGTTAACATCTTTTTTTGTGTGTTTTTTCCCTTTCTTTCTAGAATATTTTCCTTCTTGGATATAGTAACTTTGTGCAGATGTGCACAGATTTCCAAGGTAGTGTATTGTTTAGATTTTTAATAAATACCAAGCTTTATAGGAATAAGGATACCTTGAGTTCAAATTCAGTGTTAAAATTAAACTCAGTACCTTTTGCATTTAATATAACATTATAATTCTGTAATTGATTGTTAACAATATATATCAAGAATAAAAGTTTGCAAATACAAAGGTTGCAAATAGACTTTTTAATAATTAAGTTAAGTTACCTCTTTCACCTCTGCCCCTTTTTCTCTTTTCTCCTACCACCCAGGCCTGGAACATCTTGGCCCTAGATGGAAGCAACTGGCAAAGAATAGATCTTTTTAATTTCCAAACAGATGTCGAGGTAAGTTAGTTAATTTTGCTTAGAGGGCGTTTCAGAAAGATAAGCAACTGCTGTTTCTATCCTGCTGTTTTTAATACATTTTAGATTTCTGTTTTTTCTTCTTTAGTGTATGTGCTACCAAAGTGAGCACATAGATTTGTTTTCTTTTTAATGAGACAGGATCTCACTATGTAGTTCCAGTTGGCTTTCAATTCACTGTGTAGGTCAGGCTAGCCCAGAACTCATAGTGATCCTCCTGCCTCAGTGTCTTGAGTGCTGGAATTATGCTCATGTGCAACTATGCCCAACCTATGGATTTAACATTAAAGGGTTTTATTTTTTTCTTTGAGACACGATCTCACTTTGTAGTTCAGGCTGGCCTGAACTCCCAGCAATCCTCTTGTCTTAACCGTGCTGGTGCTGGGATTACAGGGGTGACCCACCATGCCCAACATATTAGTATTCCAGTGGAACAGAAGAGAAAAAAATGTGGAAGATATTTTTATGTATCAAGACCAAATTTTCCCTTGTCTTTTATTTTTGCTCTGCGTCAGTGACAGATGGCTCTTCTCCCTTGCTCACGCTCGTGAGTTTTACCCTCAACACTTTAAAAGTCTTGCAGCTTTGTCATTAGCACTTAACCTTACTTAGTCTTTTGTAGGAGATCTGACACATATTTATTGCTCTGAAGGATCTGAGAATTGTAATTCAGCATGAAGAATGGGGAAATGTCTTAGGTATAGGTCTATGAGTGAGGCTGGATATGTGATGTGTCACTCAACTGGCTACATAAGCTATATAACTTCTCAGGCCTTTTGTTTAATTACCTGCAAAATAAAGAATCCTTAAAACCCTTTCTAATTCCAGGATTCTGCTCTACAAGTTATGATCAAAAAATAAGTGTTTAAGTAAGGACTTCTTACAGTAACTCACATTCCTTCACTTTGGACATACTTATCCCATTGTTCTTACCACTTACTGCATCTTTAGTTGTGCTCTGTGGCTGCCTTGAGATCCTAAATTGATGTAAAACATTTACCTTTTGTGGTCATTTTGACTGTGGGAAGGACCAGAAGTCAGTCAAGTCCGGTGAAGAAGGCAAATGAGGATGCGCCATAATGGTTTGATGAGCCCACCTTTGCATTGGTGGCACTTGGCAGGAGCAGTCTTCATATTTTTTTAACATATCTTATAAAGACACTCATGTAAGAAGACTTCCAAAACTGCTTCAGGAAAGCTACAAGAACAGATTTGTACCTATATTGTTTATTTATCATTTCTTGCCTATATCTTGTAATATGAGAAAC
>NDGN011337288.1:0-12905 GCA_002564285.1 Tympanoctomys barrerae | reverse complement strand
AGTTACTCTTCTCTCATTCCTGGGACAAATACCTGACACCCAAAATGAAGGAAGGAAATGTTTATTTAGCTCACAGTTACAGGAGGTTTCAGTCCATACTCACTGGCTCCAAGGCAGAGAGGCACAGGGCAGAGAGCATCAGCTCATGGAGGTGGCAAAGAGCAAGAGGAGCCAAGGGAGGAATAGCAGCAGCAACAATGGCAACAGAGAGTTAGTCTGTCTCTCTGTCTCTCTTATGTTACATTCAGGCTATCCGCCCTAGGCTGGGTATAACACTCACACCCATCATCCCAGCAGTACTAACACCCTAATCCCAGTGGATCATGAGTTAATCTCAAAATCTAAAAATGCCCACCCCATGATTGCATGAGGCTTTGGGGGACAACTAGACACAGACCATACAACTGGTCCTATATGATTGACAGGTCATGCCTACTTGCCCAGCCAGTTGTCCATTCCCTAATCTCCCATCAGACTTCCAAAGAGACGTTTGGAAAAATTTGGAGATGCGAGGGGCGGTAGCCCTACAATGCTCTAAGCCATTCTCAGTGAGAGATTCTGGTCAGAACTCAGGACAGCAGAATGCTAATAGAAAACAAAACAAACAAAGCAAAAAACAGTAAATATCAGGCTCTGTAGGTTTCAGTTGGGAGTAAGGATTCCATAGGCAGTTGAACTCCAAGCCATGTGTTTTAGGCTGTGGCAAAAACTTTATCTACATTTTTCTTATGTCTGGAAACTGCTGAAGACTGAGATTCAGGGCAGCAGAAAACTAAGCTGGTGGAGTAAATTTCAAAGCAATCTAACACTGAGGCCCAGGCTGTGCATTGTTAGGGACTATTAGCCAGCCCTACCTTGAGATTCAAGCATAAAGCCATAGCTGAATGTCTCAGGATTTTTTGAGTTTGGTCAGAAAGGATGCTGCAATAAAGTTGGAGCCTGCAAAAATGGAGTAGAGGAGAGCTTGTTTCTAAAAAGATTAGCATTTACAAAATGTCAAGTACTTTCTATATGGGCAACAGAAAAAAAAAAACCATGGGAGATGGGGGGAATCTGAAACACTCCACCCTTTCAGAACTCAAAAGTGGAAAGTGGAAGACTTTGGGTTGAGATGAGTGCCCCAGGGCAGTATTTTTCAGAATGGCAACAGCCTAAGGACTTGGAATTAATTCTCCAGGATTCAGTTCATCTTGCTCAGTCTTCTAGGAACTCAGAGGCTCTTGCATCCACCAGCAAGAAGGAAAAAGGCTTGGCTACTGCAGGCTGGGGATGAACTGTCCCCTTGGTGCTAGTTTTAGGTGCATACAGAATGCAAGAGTTGTGGGGTCTGGGGGGCTTCCACACGTTTCAGAATAAGGCCTGGATGAGCAGACAATATGCTCCTGGGAAGCCCATGAGTGAAGCTGTCAGCATCAAGCCAAAAGTGCAGTGAAGACCCCAGAAAGTGGGGAAAGCCAAGAATAGGACACACATAAAGAAGTGGGCAAAGGCTGCACAAGAGACAAGCCATGAGGGCTGTAATTACCTTCAGTGTCATAATTGCAAGGCATCCCCCACCCTTCCTAGTTTGCATTTCACAACAACATGGCCAAGGTGCTTGACACTGAGCTACAGGATTGAATGATTTCCCTGCTGGATTTCAGGCTCATTGGCCCCATTCTGTTCTGTGCCTGTTTTTCCTTTTGATGTTGGTAATGTTTATTCTGTACCTTTGTATGTCAGCAGTGTTTAATGTTTCATTTTTACAGCTAAGAGCTTGCCTTCAATCTCAGAAGAGACTTTGGGCTTAGATTTCCAGTCATGCTGAAACTTTCAGGAGTTCGCCTACACTTAGAGATGGGCTAAGTGCATTTTTGCATAAAAGGGATGCACATGAGCTTTGCAAGACCAGGGGCAGAATGTGATGTTTTTAACTTGAGGTGTTCCCCAAAGCATCACGTACTCCCAGGCGGGCTTTGGGGAGGTGACTGGATCATGTGGACCTGATGCTCATTGGAGAATTAGTGCATTGATGGGTTCATAACAAAATGCAATGCTGGGAGGTGAAGCTTGGTTGTAGAAGGCAGATCTCTGGGGGCGTGACCTAGAAAGTTGGCCTCAAACTCACAGCATTGCTCATGCCTCTGCTTCCCAAGTCCTGGGATTACAGTTTTGGGCCACCACACCCTGCCCTTCCCCATTTGTTAATTTCTGTCTGATACCTGCTGCCGTTTCATGAGCAGCTTACCTACTATGACCTACAGTGTTGTCCTGCCTTGGAACCCACTTCTCAGCAGAAATCTCTCCGAAGTGTGCACCACAGTTCACCTTTCCTCCTGTAATTTGTAGATTTTGGGTGTTGCGGCTCAGTAAGGAAGGAGAAGCAAAACAGCATCTTAACTTCCTCTCTTTCTCTTTGCCCCTCTCTCCCTACCCTCTGCTAACCCCCATACCTGTGTCTACCTCCAAAACGTTTAAGTCCTGTCTCCCATCATCTGCCTTTTATTTTGGTATTTTAAATTATTTATAATTTACACTTCTTGCATAACAGAAACAATGTAATGTTTAAACTTGAAAATCTAGTTAATTTCACGTAGCATTATGGTCCCAAAGTGCATCTATTTTCCTCCAAATGACTCAAATGGATCATTTTTATAGCTGAGTAGATCCCTAACATATATTAATTAGACATAATAAAAATTGATATACCAATCAACATTTACAACCTAAAGACACTTGTTCACCAATCCAAGTAATCAAATTGAAAATAATCATTCTAGAGGTATTAAATTAATATTTAAAATTATTTATCAAGAATCCAGGATCCAGAATCAAAAAAAGGTGTATACCAGTATTTCATATATCACTGTGTGTTTTCTTCTTCAGGTGTCTACTAACTATCATCAGTAAGTTAATTAATTAAAATTCTATAGAGACCAGAAAACTTGCCTGAATGCTATATTGGAAATCATAAACCCTGAACGGTTCTCTCAGTATTCCTCAAAATGGGATGTGGAGTGATAACAGTAGGTTCACAGGACAAATAATTCCGCCATAGACTTAAAATATACTTAGGCTGTGGATACAAAATAATTGCTGCCAATGCGTTATCTTCTTATTACTAGTGCATTTTTAATTTCCTGTAATTTGTTTCCTTAAAACTGAATATCAGTTTTATTGACTAAAATAGAGTGTCATCATTATTTCAAAGCTATATCAGAAGAAATGTTGAAAAGGAATAGAAGTAAATCAAATCTCTATGCTCTACTTTAAATTTTCTTTTGCATAGCTGATGTGAATGTAATAATAAAATGCATTACAAATCTTGTTAAGCGTACCCTAGATGAAAGAGGAAATTATATTTATGTTTCCTTGTTGCTGTTAATAATGGGAGGGCTGTAGTGTGTTTCACTCATCTGTTGTCTGGGTTTTTAAGCTGATGAATTTGAATATGATAAATATGCATACAACTGACATTATGTGTAAATAACTCTAGCTAGCGACCTTCATTTTTTAAAATTGTTCTCAGTAGTGGAGTTGGTCACTGAGCTTTGTGGTAAGCTACTTTTCAATACGTGAGATATTTTACAATGTTGGCTTTAGGTTGTGTTAAGAAAAAAAAAGGCAATATGTAGGCTTTTGTTTGTAGAAAGTGGTAGAATGACAAGCTTTCTGCTTCTCTCATTCATATACATGCACAGTGATTTATGTTTATGTATGTGTGAGGGAACTGTGGTTTGGATTATTTTAGTCTTGATAACAAAACAAAATTTATAATTCCCATCGCTAGAACTGTATTGGGACAACTAGGCAATGTCATCTAGACTATTTCTATGTCTAGTATAAACATAAATTAATGGGGTTTGATCCCTGGTGTGCCATGCTGTCTCTGCTCCCGGGGTGCGCTGAGGTGGTGACTGAGACTGGGTGTAGAGGCACATGCCTGTAATCCCTGTGCTTGCTTAGAAGGCTGAGGACAGGCGAATCACCATGAGTCCTATCTGTGTAGTGAGATCCTTAGACCCTGTACTAAATACATAAAAAAGTAAATTAGTACATTGGTTATATCATTAACCTAAAAAATTAACAGGAGTATGTACACTTATCTTGCTAGGGAAGTAGTAGTTATAAAATATGTGGCATCTTATTTGAGAATGATAGTGAAAGTAATTACATTGTATTTTGGCATTGCCACAAAGGAAGCTTTAATCTCGTGGTCAGTCAATTGATCAGAGAAGTAGTTCCTGCCAAATGTAATCAAATCCTTCACCACAACTTAGATGTAAATGTCTAAAGCCACTTGCTCCACAACATGGGGTATAAGCAAAGAGAAGGGCAATCTTTGGTCTATTTGAGAAAAAAAAATTTACTAGACTACCCAGGACACTAAGCAGCCTCTTACCACTGTAGTGAAGTGATCCCCTTTCAAATTTTTCCTTAAAAGCAAACATTACCTGGTAAGTATAGTGACATACATATGGAATTTATTACAAGGCAGCTTAACACCTATGCAACCTAAAGCGAACAAAACAAAACAAAAAAGAAGTTTTATACCATAGTGAGAGTTTGACTGATGTTTTACTTCAATAATTATAGAAGAAAGTTGTTTGATCTTTTTTATTTAACTGTCAGATGAGTTTTTAAATTAAATATGAACTATGTTTTCTGTTTTATTAAAATTTGAATCACTCATTATTATATTGTTATAATTAATTTTCATCTTGGGTTTTGTTTAATAAAGTTAATAACAGTATTTTAAAAATGTTTATACGTTGCATTGATTTGTTTTTAAGTTAGTTTCTGTGTAGATGCATGTTGCATTATTGGCTTTACATAAAAATTAATCCCCTATCCCCCAAGGATTTGTTCAACTGTATTTTATTATAATTAGTTATTGCAGATTTCTTTCTCAATAGATTGTGAATTCATTGAGGGGAGAGATTGTTTCTGAAATTTTTAATCCCTATAAGAGTAGTGATAGAGCGCTGGGAACATAGCTTGTTAGCATAAGTTCCTGCCTGGCAAGCACAAGGACTTGAGCTTGATCCCCAGTGCCACATGCCAGCCCCACAACTAGGCTTTGTGACTCAATACTGTAATCCCACAATGAGGGAGGTTGAGACAGGAAGAACACTAGGAGTTCAAACTGCATAGTAAGACCCTGAATCAAAAACAAAAATGAAACAAAACATAAAACTAGTGATAGAGTATTATAAGTAGCTGTACTTCTGGCAAATATTAAATTTAATTGAATTTACACATTTGAAAAGAATAACAGAAGAAAGAGTGAGGGAGAGAGACTCCAGAGGGGCAGAAAAAGGAAACCAAGACACTTAACTGGGGAGGGATAGTCTTTACAACAAAAGTCAAAACTGCCTGCGTCGTTTTGCTTGTTGAAGAAGTAAGCTCATTCTACACTTCAAACTTTTTAAAAGAATGAGTCAGTATAGCAGGTTGATTTGGCAGAATGAGGAATTTCTGAACCAGAGAAATTGTTGGTGCAAGAACACTAAATAACATGCCTCTGTGTTTCTGACATGTTATTCTTTAAGGGGAAACATGAACTGGACGCAAGAGAGGGTACTATAGATGTAGGGAGAGAAGCAGACCGGATTCATAGAGAAGGAGACAATTCAAGTGGGCTTGGAAGAATACTGTGAGAACCAAAGGGGCAGGAGAGGGCAGTGCAGGCGGATGGTGCACCAGAGCAGGGGCTCAGATTTGACCCAGGAGCTACCAACACAGGAAAGCCAGCATGTGCCCCCAGGATTTTCAGCACGCTGCTACCTTGGGACCCTCAAAGTTCACCCTCTGACCTCAGCCCCCATCTGCACCATGTTGATGTCGAATGGTGTACAGGTGGACTGGGGGGGACACCAGAGATTTTCCCATGCAAAACTTATGAATGGAAGAAAGGGAAAGAGTGGAGAAATGGATAGCAGAACCTCGCAGGCTTACCTCTGTTTTTAGAAATCTTCTGTTCACCCCTTCTTTTTAAAAAATGTGCCAGCTGAAGTTAGAAATATAACTTGCTAGTGATAGAGCCAACCCCAGTCTGGTCTTCTGCTTAGTGTTCCTGATAACTTTTTTGAGGGGATGCAGGACATGTTCATGGCAAGATCTCAGACTGTGGAAGACAGATTAAGATGGATTTAAATAGGGTCTCCATTCCTGATTACATCCTGAACAAGGAATTTCACTGAGCCGGAGTCACCACTTTCAAGCCAGAGATAAATTTATTCATATCATGAATAGGTTTTATTTATGAAAAATACTACTAAAAAATGCTACTACTAAAAATATACAGAGAATATCACCACAGCATACAGGAATATGCTGTGGTCCCTGGTGGACACCCAGGCGCAGGGGCATCAGATTATACACATCCAGTATGGACAGGAGCTCTGCTCCTACAGGAGTCCCAGGTCCAGGATGTGTCTGTGACAGCAGTCCCACTGCCTGTCACTCAGCCTGTTATAGTCCGCTGTCACAGTGATCGCTGGTCTGCCATGGGCCAAGCCCAGGGCCTGCTGAGCACAGAGGAGCTGGAGCCTGAACACATTCAACAGCCCCAGCAGTGGGGCATGGAGGACAGTGTCATCCATACTCAGCCCTGACGCAGTTCACAGGCATCAGAACCTGCTCCCATTGAAAAAGAGGGCCTCAATTCCCTCTCCCACTGAGGTTTTCCAGATACAGGCCAGTTGGCCTCTTGTCACTGCGAGGTAGATAGTCCTGTTCTGTTGGGGCTGGGGGACAGCCATGAGCCCCAGCTGGGACACGCTAGGTGCCCCAGCCTGTAGGCATACTTTGAGAGAGACATTCATTTGTTTTTGTTTGGATGGATTCACTGGACACACAGTCTCAAGACACTGGAGTCTCCCCAACCCCCAAAATTACAATGAATGTTTAAATTTTAAAAATTATAATGCAAGGTACTTTGCCATTAATTCTCTGGAAAATACCTCCCCTTGCAGGAAAACTCCCTGTCATTCTTGTCACTATCTGAAGCCATTTACAGTTTATGTTAATGCAATTTCTGTTAAATAAAAATGTTGGGGAGTATCTTCATGTACCTTGTTCAACAGATCTGCATTGTGCAACTTAGGGCTCTTCCCGAAATCAAAGTGGCTATGAAAGATTTTTACTTTTTGGGCCAGTGAGATAGCTTAGTGGTCTAAAGTGCCTGCTTAGCCAAGCTTAGGCAAGTGCACAGGGACAGCGGTTCCATCCCCAGCACCACCTGTCACACCAGCCCTGCCCCCAGGGCAGGCTGAGCAAGTCACCAAAAAAAAAGAGAGAGAGAGAGTGAGAGAGAGAGTATTGTTTTAAATTGATTCAGGACACCGAGGCAGCTACCATAGCACAACTATAGACACAAAAAAGTTTAGAACCGCTTCAGAAAGTGACAAGAACGGAGAAATAAATGTGTTAGAAGTGAGGGGGATGTATTGTTTTATTGTAGTAAATTACTTTTTTTAGCTACACAGTAACGGTATTTGTTTTATCTTATTATGTAGACTACAATGGGTAACAATATGATACCCATTGCTTTGTTTTTGTTTTCTTTTGTTTGTGCTGTGGATTGAGCTCAGGATCTCATGCGTTCTGGGCATAAGAGCTACCACAGAGCTACACTTCCAGCCCTTATGATACATTTCTTAAATAGTCTGTGCCTTAATAGACTCATGTCAAGGGAGAAGCTAAGAGGAATCACTCGTGGAATTGTGATAAGGATTCAATTGCCCAACCTCTCTGAAAATGTTAATTTAGGAAGATATCTAGGGTGATGACTGACATAGTTTCTACTCCCAGGTTCGTACAAACTAAAACTATCAGCACTGATGAAGTAGGATGTACAATTTGAATTCCTTTTTCATTACATGTTATCAGTATGACCCTGGAAAACTTCAATATGCCTCAGTTTTCCCATCTGTGTAATATGATAATAAAATATCAGCTCTATAGTGGTATTGTGATGAGTATATATATATAAGTAAAATAAGTAAATAAAGGAATTTAGGATGGATACTCAACACTGCTTGATGGATACTCAACACCGTCAAGCGAAGCTACTACCTGCTTTTATTGGAGCAGCATCTTTTTTTTTTTTTTTACATCATTGGGCTGGCCTCATGCTCACTTTTGTGACCTCCAGGCTGATCGCAGACTCTCAGAGATCCTTCTGTTTCAGCCTTGTGAGTGCTGTGATTACAGGTGTGCGCCACCATGCTTGATTAGGGGGCAGGCAAGGCATGTGGGTCTGGGGATCAAAGTTGGAACCTTGCGTGAGTCTAACGTGATAACCACTACACTACAGAAACTGTTAAAACTCGGAACCTTTTGCTTGCCAGGTAGGTGTCTTTGCCTCTGAGCTATCTTCCCAGCCAACCTGCTTTTATAATATGAAAAGTGTCAAAATAATTCTTTGTTGTCATTTTCTATCCAAGTGACACAATTGATGGTATCTATAAAAACCAAAGAATTAGAGGTCTATGAGGAGTTGCTCATAAACAGCGAACGAACTAAGGAAAACATGCTACACATAGCAGTCTGAAAAAGGAAGGGCACAAGTCTCAGTTACCATCTGTGCACAGAGATGATGCCTTTGAGAACATTCGTGATGTAGCTTAAGCCTAGCTACCAGTCACTGCTTACTCTAGACAATTGCTTCTTTTTTCCCTGTGGCTTTTTTTTTTTTTTTTTTTTTTTGGTACCAGGGATTGCCCTCAGGACCTTGCACTTGCCAGGCAAGCACTTATTCCACTGAGCGATCTCCCTGGCTGTTCCCTGTGGCTTTTGTTTCATTAAAATCAAAGCAATTGTAGCTGGAGAGGAAGAGAGAAGACTCAGTGAGCAAGTTCCTAGACTTTGAGAATTTTAAGTGATTGCTTTGAAACTGTCTAATTGTTATTTGTTTATCAATAAAATTCTGGGGGAAAAAAGAGAATTTCTTAATATAATTGTACAGCTTTTCAGAAAAATGCACCAAAAATTGTATCTTAGAATAATAAATTATCTTTTCTGAAGCCTTCTAAATAAAAATTTTTACATGAAGTAAGAAAAATATTTTAAGGAGGATGTTCTATTTGTGAGGGCAGAGCAATAAGATGCTTTGTAACATGACTTATGCATTATTTACGATAATTTATGTATAACATAATTATTTATTTACAATGGTGGTTAAATTGTATAATTGCAGGCAACCATATGACAGTACTTTAAACAGGCAATAAATATGCTGACCAAAACTCTTTATGATTTGGGGAGATGTTTTGGTAGCTTGGTTGAACAGCATAAAATGGTCAACATTTATAATTGTGTAGTTTTTAAAAATATATATTTAATATTTTATTTATTTACTTATTTATTCATTTGGCACAGGGTCTCATTATGCAGCTCCAACTCATGGCGATCCTCTATTCTCAGCCTACCCAGTGCTGGGATTACAGGCATGTACCACCACGCTGGGTTTCGATGCTCTGCTCAGTGCCCAGGATGGGCATGGCATGTGGTACCAGGGATTGAACCCCCAGACGCTTGTACCTGTCAGGCAGGCACTTAGACTGCTGAGCTGTCTCCTGGCCCTAATTGTGAAGTTTTTAGAGAAAAAGTTGATTTAAGTGTGAAATAAATGGAGGGCTGGAGAGATACCTCAGCAGACTAACCACCCACTTAGGGTTCAAATCCCAGTGCCAGCCCTGCCCCTGGATACAATGAGCCAGCCACCAAGACTGGGCATCTTGGTGCATGCCTGTAATCTTACTGCTGGGGAGGCTGAGACAGGAGGATCACTATGAGTCTGAGCTGCATAGTGAGACCCTGTACCAAATACATACAAAACACTGAGATAAAAAAGTATGTTTGTAAGTATGTATGCTGTAGTTACACAGTTCAAAGTCTTAGAGGCATTAAAGAACATCTAGTTGAAATACTCTTATCCTTCTCCTGACCATATCACCCACTTCTTTCCATATAAATAACTAATGTTAGTCACTTTGTGTAAACATAACCTCCAGATTTAACTTGGAGATTTGCATCTCATGGTTTTCCTGCCTTCATAATATTCCATGGTGTGACCGTAACAGTATTAATCAATCCCATTTAAATGGGCATTTTAGGTATCATCCATTCTTTCAGTGTGACAATGAATAAGCCACCTGTCAGGTCCCGTCTGGTCTTGTGATGTCATTTGAAAGGGACAACTACTGACCTCTCACTGTTGGTGATAACAAGTCCCTGTCCAAATAACAGATAACAGGCCTCTGTGGAAAGGTTATTTTGTGAGAACTTGGTTATTTTTACAGCACAAATTTCTGAAGATGGAATTGTTGTTTAAGGTCATGCATGAATTTGTCCATGTCATCAAAGTACACTCCACAGAGGTAGCACAAATGTAAATTGCAATTGGAAATATATAATAATTCTTAACATGGATTCTCAAGTTTACATCAAACATCAGTGTCTCAGCTTCCTCAACTTAGATTAAAAATTGTGGAGAGGGGAGGAGTGAGAATAATTTAATTATCACCGGCAAAGAGGATAGAGTTGGATGCTCACTTTCTGGATGTCTTCTGTAGGCATGGCAAGTCTCCACACCCCACAGTTTCATGTCTCTGCATCCCTCGTGGTATACTGGGAGGGGTGGATGTGGATCTGCTGGCAGCTTTGGAGGGAGGAAGGATCATCTGAGCATTCCTGTGGTCCACACAAGCCTTGGGAGTACTGCGCAAAGTGTGCGGAGGGGAAGACTAGGTTTTGGGCTAAGAGGCCACAGAGGTGTTATTGTCCCTCATAAATGACATTGTCACTCATAAATGACACCATAAGACCAGATGGGACCTGACAGGTAGTTATCTAAGATGCATTTTTCTGAGTCAAACAGGGGAGACAAGAGGACACAGTAGGATGAGATACCCAGCCGCAGGCCACCTAGCTCCAGCATCTATCCCCTCTTGAATGACAGAAAAGCATAAGTCACAGATAAGATCCTCTCCAGCCTTTCCCGCCCCCTTGAAACTATTTCTTTCTCAGTTTGCCCAAGTCTTTCCACTGGACTTTTTTACTTTACCATTCCCTAGGTAACTTCCTCTGACATGTAAACCACAATCTACTCCAACTTATACAACCATAAAGACGTCCTCAGAACATTAGAGGAAGACTCAGAGGAACTTCAGGGGTCTGGGCACTATGCTGAGTTGTAAGAGCTAGCAGAAAAGCCCAGGAGAAACCAGCCAATGCCACTCAGGGCCAGGTCACTCATGCAGTCCCAGAAGAACCAGGGACTGCTGCCCCTACACCTGCTGGTCTGGAAACTACTTCTCGGGACAGGCAGCTGCCTCCTAGGGCTAAGTTTCACCTGTAGATCACATGGAAACAGTGCAAATGCGTAGCATCTGTAAATCGCTTGATTCACTTCTGACCTACATTAAAATGAGACAAACATGTAAGTGTTAAAAAGGGAGCTGAATGCAAGTCGCGGTACCCACCTCACCCTGTGTTTTAACTTTAACGTTTATGTTGAAGAGATCCATATATATGCATCTGCTTCTCAGGTCTGCACTTTCCACTTCCACCAGACTACCCCCCCCCAAAAAAAAAGAATTGCTCACAGTGTCAAAACAACACACCTTTATGGTGTGGAAACAACACTGTATACTTTAGGGACTCTCTTAAACTAGCTTTGTCCTCTGCTTAGCCTCCTTAGATGAGATCTCCTGGGACATGTTCTCCTCACACCGTCTTCTCAGTCCTTGTTTGAACAGATCTCCTTGAAGTACACATTCTTCTTACTGATTGTCTCTGCCATGGTTACTGCGCTTCACTCGGAACTGGGTGAAGAAACAAGCAATTTTTTAAAAAATGAGACATTTTGATTCTGAACAACATGTTAAACAGATAATTGACCATTCAGTACTGTATTGCCCAATAAGCACAGACCAGTTCATTTTTTGGGTATGGTTTTATAGCCTGGAAATCTTGATGACGCACACAGCAGTAGTTTTCACTGGATCTGACATTTCTAGAATACCGTCTTCATAGTCCCACTCTGTCAACCATTTTCTGGATTTACAAACAACTTAGCCTGATGCTCCGTTATGTTACTTTCTAGCCTCCATCCACATACGTTCAGACATTTCTTCTATTACTTTCTGATGTTTTTCTGTCTTTCTGGATACAAGCTAAGAGTGTCTGCCCCACCCAGCATTTTAAATGTGAACTTCTGCTTGAAAGATTCCAGATAAATATGTTTCCGAACCTTAAAACTTCATTTTCAACTTACTGCTTCTCACTTTTGTTTGGCGATTCTGTCTTTCCAAATTAAATTCTACAAATGTTTGTATATGGAGAAGAGAGAAAATCAACATACACATTGCAGTAAAAAGAAACTTGTAAGACACATGAGTTGCAGGGAGATTTGCCCTGAGAGCTGGACGGAAAGTTTCCAGAGTCAACATGTTAAAAATGTTATTATGAGTGCGGACAGAAAGTTTTAATTCAGACATGTATGGCAATGCCTTCATGTGCAAGGAACACGGTAGCCTGCGTGAGCCAGTGCTTTGAGCGTCTTTGTCTCTTTTTCAATATAACACATACTGCAGTCTTTCAAGACATCAAATATGACTCATTTACAGGCATAGGATGCACAACTGTATAAGTCACCTCTCCCATTGCTGGGACAAAGTATCTGACAACTCTAACTTGAGGAAGGTTAATTTTCACTCGAGGTTTTGGAGGTGTCAGTAGATAGTAAGCTGGTCCTATGACAGAAACAATCTAAGAAGAATATAGAAAGAAAAGCTCCTCAATTCATTGTGTCTGGGCTTAGCATAAGAAAAATGGGCCAACACTGGATATAGTCCACATGGTTACAGTCTCATGGATCACCCAAACACACACACACACACACACACACACACACACAC
>NDGN011337277.1:0-14870 GCA_002564285.1 Tympanoctomys barrerae | reverse complement strand
AACTGCTCTCAGCCTCACCCTCACCTTGTTAAATAAACTGCTGATGTAGTGAACTTGCATGCAAAAAAAAAAAAAAAGATCAGCTGTGAGGGCCGTGGAGATAGCTCAGTAGAATAAGCGCTTGCCTGGCAAGCACAAGGGCCTAAGTTCAATCACCGGTTCTGCCAAAAAAAAAAAAAAGAAGAAGAAGAAGAAGAAAAGAAAAAGATCAGCTGTGATCAGACTCCCATTTTCTATAATCTGCTTGACCTGAGAAGCTGCTCTCTGGGTAAGAGGTTCAGAGAAATTCAGCTTCCTGAACATCAAACACAAAGACTAGAGTACAAAGGGAGAGATTTGCCAACAGCTGGAGATCTTGGAATGGGTAAGACAGGTTTCCTTAGGGGAGATAGGTAGCAGTCCCTCCTGTGAATGGAGAGGAGGGAGTAACAGGGTGTCCTGGGCACTCACCCTCAGTGACAGGCATTCTGTGTGGTCACGTGCTGGAGATAGCTCAGAAAGCAGCTCAGGAATTGGTTTATCAGAGCCTGAGGGACAATGAGAGACTCATGCAGAAGACTGTGAGGGATAAACATGTGGGCCCAGCCTCCAGCAAGCTTTGGACAGGAAGGACCACAGGCCTGGAGGAAGCACATGCTGCTCATAGCCGCCTGGAGGAAGACAGGGCAGATGTGCTCGAAAAACAGGATTCACTTGAAAGTGTGCCCCGAGAGGCCTATTTTTAGGTGTCTTGAGTCATGATAATTTGAGGCGAGCGTGTGCTTAATTTATGTTCCAAGAAAGGTGTTTAATAGATAAAGTTGAGCATGTCAGAGAGATTGAGTAAAAATAAGCATCTTACGTCTTCCCTATATGAAGGACAGATGTGGGACCCTTACATGCTGAACCCCTCAGGTCATGGAAGAGACTAGATTCCAGGCTTGGCATATTGTCATCACTTCTCCTAATTAACAAAAAAGGAGATGTGTTTCTTTGTAGTGCTTTTCTGTAATAACCAAGCTTACAACAAATCTATCAAAATTGAATTTTTTTTTCTGGTACTGGGGATTGAACTCAGGACCTTGAGCTTGTCAGGCAAGCGCTTGTTCTACTGAGCTATCTCCCCAGCCACAAAAATGAATATTATCTAAGGCATGAAATTGCTCTATAAGGTAGTGGTATTATTTGTAGATTTCTAGTTAGACATTCATGACCATGAATGGGATTAGAGACTGGACAGTGTCGCACACCCCTGTAATCCCAACACTCAGAAGGCTGAGGCAGAAGGATTGCCCTAGGCTACATAACCCTGTCTCAAAAAACAAAAGCAGAGGAGGCACAAAGCACAAATATCAGATGACCGATACATACTGTTTTAACACAAGCAAGTTGTTTGAGACATTACAAAGGGGAAGTGGGGGCTTCCCACTTTAATCTAAGTGCTTTAGGCCCTAACACTATCTGGCATTTTTCTTCAGCAAAGGAAATCCTCTCCATTTCCCTTCAGTTTATTGGAGCACAAGAATAGCAGACACATGGAGAGCACTAATGTGTGAAAATCAGGAAGTCATCTTCTGAGCTTCCTGCCACATTTTCAGAGTTAATTTCAGTTCTGATTGGGTCAAGCATCATGTGATTTCCATATGGGAATATTTGACGCACAAATGGCATATTTTCTATTGTGTTAACTTTGGGGGGCGTTGTTTGGTTGTTTTTTTTTTCTTTTGGTTTTTTTGAGACAGGGTCTTGCTGTTTAGTTCAGGCTAACCTTGAACTCTCTGCGTCCGCCTGAGTTGGGGAGCCAGGTTGCTGGTTCATGTGGTGACTGAGAAGTTGTGCATTTGCATTCCCAAGTGCCGAGCCCTGTCCCGTTGCTTGAGTTCCTGATGCTCAACACCATCAGGGCTCTGCGTCAAATCCCCCTCATGAGGCTGTGGAGCATCTCATTACTGTGATCCGTATCACCCACACAAGAAAATGCCCCCTGTGGTCTCTGCAGGCCAGGCTAGACAGTTGCACGAGTTGCTGGCTTAGTCTCTGTGCGGCGTTTCTTGCAAATCCATAGCAGCAGCTTCCTTCCTGCCGACACTGGGACCTGAGTGTCAGGCGCTCAGAGTGCAGCACCCACTTTCTCTGAGCTTGGAGTCTGGTGCCTGCTGTGGCAGTATGGGTGCCACAGGTCCTTTCAGGAGTGCAGAGGAGCCAGCTTCCTCTACACAGGGCATCTGCAGAGGCCTGAAGATCTCCTGGGCCTAGCAGGGCAGGAAGGGAGCAAAGGATGAGACCACTTTCCCCCCAGCCATCTGAGTGACTGTCCCCCTGGGTGCCAGGGAGAAGGTTGGTTCTTCAGCAGTCAGAGAGGTTGGCAGGGCTTAGGTCTATACCTTTTCTGAGTCAAAGCCTTGCCTGAAGTGGCATGACTTTCCTTTGAGGGTTTTTTTTCCCAGGGAGTGGAATCAGATGTGCATGTCACATGCCTCTGCCTGCAGGGAAACTCTGGAGGCGGATGGGACACCAGGCAGTAGACGGGCAGGACAGTGGGGTGGCGCGGAAGAGATGGCCAGGAGGGGTATTCAGGGCACATAGATGGGGTTCCGTGACTCATGGGGAGCGGTGCGGGAGAGGCAGGGCAAGGAGCCAAACGCATCAGGCACCACCTGCCAGGCTGAGGTGGAGCGGATGCAGAATTCAGTTTGAGAAATGGTGAGTTGTCCAAAATCGCCCTCCCATGGGCAGAGTTAGTAAGCTGCTTCCTGGGAGGGATTTGTACTATTTTTCTGCTTCATCTCCCCGGAAAGGACTAAATGTTGTATTAAGTTTTTTACTTTTCTGGAGGAAAAAAGTCATCTCTATGCCGGGTATAGTAGTGCACACTTGTGATCTCTACACTTGGGAAGACTGAGGCAGGAGGACTGCTGGGATTTCGAGGCCAGCCAGGACTTTAGAATAAGAGCCTGTCTCAAAAAGTGAAAACAACATATTTATTATTTATGTTCTGAAGGTCTTATGTCAGTAAATGCCAGGCATCTTGACCCAGGCATTCTCAAATAGCATCCACTTTGGATTCCAGGCTAGGCCTCGGCTCCTTGACAAAGAGCATATGGAATGCTTGGGGTCACAGTTTGGTAGCACCCTGCTGGCTACTGCTTATCTGTCTGTGTACTATTGTGTCTGTGTCCTGTTGGGGCAGTTGTTTTGCTTTAGAAGAAATTCTCCAGTTTTGTATGAAAGCATCCTAAAAATCCATCCCTACATAGGAGGAGTCCTTCGTAGCCACCCGACCCACAGCCATTAATAGCAAGTGGTTGGTGCACATGCCATGCAGAGGCAAGTCACACGTGACATGTGTGTGCACACACATGTAACTTAACAGCTTGACCTCATGGTGCCATTCCTAAAAGGTTTCTTTTTGCCACTTAAAAATGTATCATTCTGGTCACCAGGCTCGTTCTTTCCATAGTTGCAGGGTGCGTTCCATGGCCACACTTTATCCATGGACTTCTCTGCTGTGGACAGTTTCATGTCCCTCGACCAGCTCTATCCAGGTCTTCACAGCGGTGGACAGCAGCCCTGTGCTGAGGGATTCCTGCCCAGCTCCCTGTGCTAGCCGCCGGCAGTTGGTAGCCACGGGTGCTGGCTGCGAGCCTGGCGCCGTGTTCTGCTTGCCTGCGGCATTGTGCTGCTCCTTTGATTTCATTCCAGCTGACTTTAATGTGCAAGGCCACTGGCAGCTCACAGCCACTGCAGTGGGGTGCAGGCAGTCATGTTCCGGTGTGAGCTGCAGGCGGGCTCTCGCACCTTTGGCTTCCTTCGATCCCAGTTCTTGTGAAGGGCTGCTCAGCCGGTCATGTGATTTCTCTCATAAGTGTGCAGCTCCAGGGGCGTGAGGAGACCTCAGACCGGATCCAGACTAATGGCTGAGTTTGGTTTCAGGACCAGTTCCTCCTCCCTGAGTGCTGGGTCGCCTTCCACACGGTGCCAGGAGCCCACAGCTCTACCTGTGATCTCTTGGCACCATGGAGCTCTCCCCTCCTCACCTACAAACCATGGCTCTCTATCCCCTCTGTGTCTTGATGTCATAGTGCATGTGGGTCTCCTTGGGCAGCTCCTCTTAAGTCTGAAGGTGGTTCAATCTTACATGAAGTCTCTGGGATCTACCTTGAAGCCACCCTAAAAAAGATGTGTAGCATGTGCACACTGCTCACGCACATGCATTGCACATGGGTATCTCTTAACATAATCCTGGATACTGCTGTGCAAACGGACACCTGGCTTACCACCTCAGGGACAGTGCGTATCCAGGACTGTAGTAGATCTCCCCCCCAATGCCTCAGGTGGTGGAAGCCACTGGTGCCCTTCCATGGTTGCCCGAATTTCATTCAGTTGGGCCCAGCTCAGGTTCTCTTGCTGTGCCAGGCCTATGCTCGCCTCTGGCTTTGTTGGGAGGCGTGTGGAAACTCTGATCTGCCTGCACTGCACGCGCCCTCCAGGATTTCCTCATCCTAGGCCTGAGCACTGGAGATAACGCGTGGCTGCTTGCTGGCGGCAAAGTATTTTTGACCTTCCTAGAATAGCACCGTGCAGGTGTAGGACCTCGAGGAAGTGTCCATAGAACTTTTAAAAAGTTTTGCTCTTCCTCTGTCTCTGCCAAGTTTTCACCCTGGGATATTTTTAAATATTGTGTTGCTCTCCTTTTCTACACAGACTTCAGAATTAAGACTTGGAAGGCAGGAAGAATATGCTGAAAAGGATTAATCACTTTTGCCCATAAGGAAGTAGGGGAGAGCCAGAAGCTGCCAATGTGCTAACCCAGGCTAACTCACCAAGTCATCGGTATGTCCTTTGGCAGGGGTTATAAGTGAGGGCCTCCCAGATGTGCAGTCAGGCAGCCACTAGCAGGTGTGCTTGGGACATTTGGAGCTGCCAGCCTGGGGCTCAGCCCTTGAAAGTGTCCAGAGGAAATTGGGAGAGGACAAGTCTGGAAGCAGGGGCTTTAGCTATGCCTGGAGGCATTGTTTGGGCAAACCATGGACAGAACTCGAGGGCACAGCTCTGCAGTTTCAGTGCTTGGGATGGTGTTGGAGGTGCACGGGGCGCGAGGCCTCGGAGCACCTGAGGGTCACCAACCATCCTTGCTGCACTCAGCGGACCCAGGAGGGAGGGAGGACCACGCCAAGATCTCAGTCTCTTTTTTTGTTCTCCTTAATTATTTTCCTCTTTTTTTGTTTTGAACATTGAAGGCAAAATAGAAGCTGGAGTTTTTTCATATTGTGTTTGATTTTTCATGACGAGCATTTCACTTCAACGCCAAATGAGCCTAACTTAGCTTACCTAAAAATCTGTCTTCTGCGTACCTAACAAAGAACTTCAGGAGATTTGTTTTATAAAGGAATGTCATGGTTTTAAGTAAAATCTTTCTCGGTTCAGATGCAGTGAACTCCTGGACAGTAACACAGTTTCCCCAATTCCTCACTGTAGCAGGAGTATCAAGTCTGTATGTTTAGAGGGCTGGGGAGATAGTTCAGCGGTGTAAGCACACACCTGCCTGGAAAGTACAAGGTCCTGAGTTCAATCCTGGTACCAAAAAAAAAAAAAAAAAAAAAAAAGTCTGGTTTGGAGTGCTGCTAAGTTAGTTCCAAGTTTGAGGCCTCCAGCGGAGCTGTAAGTTGTTTCATGCCTAGATGATCTTGTCCGTTAGCAAAATATGTGACAAGTTTGATGTTTAAAATTAAGTATATTTCAGGTATAGTGTTGTATATCAGTAATCCCAGCTGTTGAGGCTGAGGCAGGAGGATTACAAATTCGAGGCCAGCCTCAATGATTTAGTCATACCCTGTCCCCAAAATTTAAAAGGGCTGGAGCATGTTTCAGTGATCAAGTAAGTGGGTTACAGGTGTGGATCCAGTCCCTGTGTTACCACCAGCTGTGTACTTCAGGCTGAACTTGAACTTGCTGTTAGCTCAGGCTGGCTTTGAACTTCAGCGATCTACTTGCCTCAGCCTCCCAAGTACTAGGATTATAGATGTGATCCATGACACCTAGCTTGGATGTGAATTCTTTGATCTTTTGGAGGACTGCATATTCCCATGTAGATGGTTGATAGGATTACCATTAACCCTTTGTAACAATCAGATGAATCACATTTTACTACTCTACTTCTACTGACCTTTGACTTTAGGAATGAAAGGTTATTAACAGATAATAAAATTTTAAAATAGAACAAGCTTCCGGTTTCCTGAAACAAAATTCTTAAGGTACCATCACTTAAAAATGTAAACAATGATGGGCTTGGCTAAGGTGTAGAGTTTTAACAGTAATGACCGCATATAGAAAACCTGGATTGTTTTCCCCCCAGAACTGGGGATAGAACCGAGGGCTTAGCACACCAGGCACATACTGTACTAAGAAGCTGTACCTCCAGCTTTTCCTCAGGTTGCAAAACCTAAAATCTAAGAACTAAATTCATATATCTATATCTATATATCTATATCCATGAGGGGTTGAAATAAAATAGAGTTGTTGTGTAGTTCAGGCTATCTTTGAACATACTGTGTAGCCCAGTCTGGCCTCAAACTTGTGATGATCCTCCTGCCTTAGCCTTCTGAGTTCTGTGGGTGCCACCACACCTGGCCTATATTCATGGATTTTTAAGGGTTGTTTGAGGTTTGACATACGACATGGCCATGAAGACAGTGATTTTTTTTTTTTTTTTTTTACACATTAGCATGCAACAGGGACAGGCCATTAGGCAGAGCTGTGCCCTCCTGTTGGCCAAGCTGACCACTCTTTTACCGCATGGGGAGCCCTGGTGTAGGTACAACCTGCAGCTGTGCCTGTGGATGTGGTTGTTTCCATTTGTTCCCATGTTTGTGATGTGTGTCTCTGAAAAGGAACTGGGGAAATATGATTAATGAAATCAAGTGCTAGACTTAATTTTGTTTTTAATGGAAATATTTCCTCCCATAAAATGTAATGACATGAACCTGCCGGCACAGATTGTTTACTGGAACTAGACTTGTCTCCTGAGAGGCAGTTTAGGACAGTTCCACTAAAACCAAGGTCGCTAATCACAGAGTGCCCGGAATGCCACGAAAGGGCTGCAGAGTCCCATCTGTGTGACAGCTTGTTTTCCTCCTGCTCATCCCCAGGGGGGTCGGAACGCACACTGCATGAGCCCCTGTCACAGCAGTCTTTCCTCCTTGCAGTGTGCAAGCCACAGATCCATCAGCCAGACTGAAAATATGGGGAAAATCGCATTTGTACTGAAATGGGTAAATGTGCACATAGGGTATATGTGTAACCTAGAGATGATTTAAAACTGAAGCATGCAAGAGATGGGCAGAGGTTATCAGCAAATCCTATTTTATGAGGGATTTGAGCATCGCACACTTTACTGGCCTCAGGGTCAGACAAGTAGTTTTCTGTTAAGGACAATCAGGATTCCCGTGGTGGAGCAGTTGACAGAGACCTGACCCTGATTCAGATGTGTTCTTCCACTGAACAGCCTTGTTAATATATGGGTATATGAATGATTTTACCTTAATAAGAAAAGTTAGACCATCAAAAATCTAAAAATGCTTTTGCCAAAGAAGACCTTTTCAATTATATACCTCAAGTACCAGAAATTCCTGTGTGCTTTCTGTCTGAGCAGAAAATGTTTGCTGTTTATTGAGCAGTCCACCTGGCAGCCACTGTCAGAGGTGCTGGACATGCACTTCAGACTGAGGTGGATGTAGTTCCCACTCCCCATGAAGACGCCTGATCCATCCACTCGATCCCTTCCACTCAAAGGCCTCTTGCAGGTCCTCCCTGAACCGGCGCAGCCTTAGCTCCTCACCCACATCACTGCCTGGGCCACATGCACCCTTTTCTGCAGCCCTTGTGCTCCCAGCTCCCTCAGAATACTACACTCAGTGTCTGGGGCTCAGCATCATGCTTTCAGGGTAATAGCATTATGCAGAAATATTTGTTGGCTTCTAGCTACTATCCTAAAATTGCTTAAAATCACAGCAAGTCCTGTTCTACATTGACTTCTTTTTTCCTTTTCTCGGAACCGGGGATTGAACTCAGGCCCTTGCATTTGCCCAGGAAGCACTTATTCTACTGAGTCCTTACACTGACTTTTTAAAAATGGCTTTTCTTTTGTCTTTTGTGGGTTAGAGTCCAACCACTGAGTATACTGAGACTTTGCTTCTGTTCTGAAAGGTAACACAGATGGCCCCAAGATGAAGCTGCCCAAGGCCGCTTTGTGCCCATGAAACCTGGTTTCCCTGCTCACGAGCTCCAGCCTCTGCTGGGCCTGAGAGCCTTTCTCATCAGGTAGAATAGTGCTGGCCAGAGCTAACAGCTCTCTTCTCTTTGTTCATTGGAGAGGGAATTAACTGGGACTTCTTCCCTTTTGTTATAACCATCTTCCTCCTACCTACCCTTCTCCAAAAAGGTTAGGCCAGGTTTACAAGTTCGCATTATATTTGGGTTTTTCCCATGTATAAATTATTCCCAAAACAAGCCAGTCTATCATCCATGGGAGTTCCACCTGATCCTGTCCCATGTATTCTGTCCTAGCAGCAGGCTCGCTGTTGCAATGGGTATGCCATCTGTGCTGGGAAAATTGAGGTCAATAGTAAGACATACCCAGTAATCCGAGCTTTCTCGGGATTGTGGGATTGGGCCTGGGAGATAACTCAGTAGCATAAGTGCCCACCTGGGATTGTGGGATTACAAGCCTAACTCTTCATGGCTCTGTTCGTTGGTCATAAACTCTATTCTGTCACCTTCATGAGTCTTCCATTTCAGTGATGCATGAGTGCTGGCCACTGTGTAGGTCAGGTCTGAAGAACTCCGTGATTGGACAGAATTCAGGTGGTTCAGTTTTAGTTGGCAAAAAGTGAGTGTGTACCTGTATCCTGTAATGGTGGAAGGGCTACACTAAGCCAGTTAGCATGCGTTACCACTTATCCATATGTTTTGAGGACCCTTTAAATCTTAAGCTGTCAGCAAGTTTCAGGAATATAAAAGACAGTGCTATTAATTCATGTCTACAGCTTTAATTTTAAATGAATTAAATGAAGTAGGCCTTACAGGGCAGAGTGTAATTATCAACTGATCAGTGAAAATCTTGAAAAAAGGTAATTCTCATTTTAAATTTTTGTTTGTTAATATATATATAAACAAGACCTCGTGTAGTGAATATGCTTTCTGTGCTGCAGCACTCTGGAGTGGGTGGTGACATGGGAGCAGGTAGGGACAGAGCGAGCTGGGCCTCGGGTCTCAGAACAGTCATTGTCATTTCCCTAGTTCAGACTGAATTCTTCCCTTTCCTGCCTAGATTCCCCCACATTGTTTATTCTTTTCCATTATTCACTTGTTCATCACACATATTCTAGTCATTTTTCAAGCCTTCTATAGAAATAAGTCTAAAAATGAGGCTCAAGGACGTGGCAGCGGTGTCGTGGCCGTGTCGTGGCTGCCGCTGTGCAGGTCGCTGACCTCTCGCTGAACACCTGCAGGTGCTAGGCCCCGCGCCCCGCTGGTGCTCTTTCCTGGACAACCTGACAGAAGAATTAGAAGAAAATCCAGAGAGCACAGTGTATGACGATTACAAATTTGTCACCAAGAAGGACCTTGAAAATTTAGGTAAAAACTATGATGTTTATAAAATTATTTTATTTCTTGTTGTTCTGAACACTAAATGGCTAAATGATTTTCTCTGATTTTTTTCAATCTTTCCACTTAATCAGCTATAAATGGTAAGTTTTCAGGTTTGTTATCTGCTTAGAGAAAGGCCCAGGCAAATCCAGCCTCCTGAAGGTTCTGATCAGAAGCAAGAACACTTCTTATAGCACGTGAGCTGTGTGCCTAGAGCTGGCTGTTAAGAAGCAGTGATTTTTGTCCAGCACTGTTTGAGTAAGGCGAGAATACCTCAGAGGCTGCTACTAGCTAGTTTCTGGTTTTCTTTTAGGTTTGCTTATAAAAGACTTAATCAAAAGTTTAGAATCTGTAGACTGAAACTGGAGACTCTAAAAGACCCTGAATATCACCTGAGCATTCTAATCCGAGACATTTTAAGCAGATAGCACACTCAGACCTATCTCCAGCTGCGCAGCACTGGATTCTGGGTTAGGAGTACTCTGCTTCTGTGCTACTCAGCTGTCCGTCATTGTGACATATCTAAGGTCATCCATTTATAAAGAAAAATTTTTTTGCCTGTCCTGCCAGCACTCAGGAGACTGAGGCAGGAAGCTTGCTGTGATTCAAGGCCAGCCTGGGCTACATAGCAAGAGACTGTGTCTCAACCACCCTCTTCCCCAAAAAGATCAAGAGGAGGCGCCCCGAGCCTCCACTCATCTTTGAGGACCTCTGCTGGGCCCCCTCTTCAGGGCACCATTGCCTCCTTACCACATCTGCTTTACCCAGTCTCTAACACAGGCCACAGTGACCCCATGGCCCAGCTTGTAGCAACCCATGGAGTCCATGCAAGATCTCCAAGCCAGAAAGCTCTGGACCTGGACCGCTGGCTGCATAGCTCGCGGGACGAGCTCAGCTTGTGGTTTGTTTCCATGCAGAGGTCACAGGCTAAAAGCATCTCCAAATAAAGCACCAGGGCAGAGCTTCCTGTATGCCAGGTTTACACTGCCACGTCAGGATCCCACTGTGGAGAGGGAAGCTGAGGCAGGGGGAGGCAGGCGACACGCACTGTCTGGCTCGACCAGGAGACCCAGCGACTGTGCTCAGTTGCTGGCAGCGGGCCGGGGAAGTTATGGAGAGTGGGAACGCACAGGGATCCGTTCTCCACAAGTCTGGGCAGCCCAGTTGGAACAAATAGATGAAAGTAGCAGTTGACTATTAAAAGAATACTCACATACTAATTAGATTAATTGAGCGGTTCTGAAACCTCATTTATAACCTGTCTCATAGCATAGTTAATCCAGGCAGAATTAATTCTTCAGTTAATGTGTTGTAAAGACAGAGGCTCTGCGTCCTGCTGGAGAGGTGACTGGTGTGTGCCATGGGGCGACATGGCGCCTTCTGCCTGCAGTGCCCTCTGAGGTGTCTCCAGTGTGGCTTTTGGTTGCGCCCCTGTGGCACACACACCACCACATGCCCTTCGGCCAGAAGAGGAAGGTCATGGTTATTTTTGGAAGTTTTGTTTTGTTTTTTGTTTTGCTTTTGAGCCAGGGTCTCACTGTGTAGCCCAGGTTGGCCTCCAGCTTACCAGCATCCTGCTGCCTTGGTCTCCCAAATGCTGGGATCTCAGTTGCCCCACCATACCACGTTTCTGTGTTTCTTTGTTTGGTTGGTTTTGGTTTTGGCTTTTTTGGTGGTACTGAACTCAGGGCCTTGCACTTGCCAGGCAATCATTTATTCAACTGAGCTATCTCCCAGCCCTCTGTGGGTTTTTTAAACAACTGCCTTTAGTGTATTTTGAGTATTTTTTTTAGTCTCTTTAATTTGTTTAGGGTGAGGAAAGTGATTAGTTTAGGTACATTTTGTTTAAAGGAAATCACATTGTCCATTTAAAAAAAAAATTATACAGATAGTCCTCACAGTAAGATGGCACTTACACTACAAGGTGTCTGTATGAGTATTACTAATATCTTTTAATATGACATGAGCCATGGTTGTCATGTTCCAGTAGATTTCTGCCTCAGTACAAAGCCTCCTAAGCAGTTTATCTTTAGGGTAGAAGCGAAGCTGTATCACCACCGTCCCTTAGTCCTTCAGATTTTAGACCAGTGTTTAACAATGTTGGATCCTTGCAGACTCGTCTTGGCTGAGTCTGGAGCGTACCCCTACAGTGTGGCAGGGAGCCGCATCTCCCTCTGCCAGTCTGCGGGGCCCAGCCCTCGTGCTGCTGTGGACGGGCCACCTGAGGCAATAGCCACGCTTGTGCCACCGGCAGCTCAAGCCAGCTGGAGCATGTTCAGACTAGATACCCGGCCCCAATGGCAGGGAGCTTTCATTAGGCCGTGATGAAGGGGTGTGAGGATAATGTGGGGCTCGCACATAAGTGTGTTAATATGTGGGGCGTACAGTGTCAGCTGTTCTTTCTTGGGAAGGCTGTGTCCTTTCAGCATTGTTGTTGTGACAGAGTCTTTTGTCTTTGGAAACAAAGGCTGTGATGTCTCTCCTTGCATCCCTCCCCAGTTCCCCCTGGGCAGCATAAGTTTTATATTTACTCTGGATCCCAGATACTGCTTTCTCTGTGAGTTTGGGGGATTGAACCCAAGGCCTCATGTATTCTAGGCAACTCTTGTCACTGAGCGATGCCCCAACCTGTTTTATTTTTTTTCTTTTTTGTAGTACTGGGGATTGGACCTAGTACCTTTGTGTTGGGCTGTGTCTCTAGCCTTTAAATTAAAAAAAAAGTTATTTTTGAGACAGGGTCTCACTAAATTATTAAGTTGCCAGTGTGGGCTTGAGCTATATTCTCGTGCCTCAGCCTCTGGAATGCTGCTGGGATTACAGGTGTGTGTCAGTATGCCCCACTGAACATGGTATTAATGGAGTAGATTAAATGTGCTCCATAGATGTGGAAATCTAGTAATTCTAATCCCTACCTTTTACCCCAAAGTGAAATCTGATTGTAATGAAATCACTCCCCAAGAAAAGTGGTTAAGTCTTCTGCAGCCTTGCTAAGGCCCTGCTCTGTTCGATCCCCCCCCTCCCAGGGCTCACACACCTCATCGGCTCACCCTTCCTGCGGGCCTACATGCACGGGTTTTTCATGGACATCAGGCTCTATCACAAGGTGAGCGGGAAGCCGTGTTGTGGAGTGACTGGCTGGCGAGCAGTCTGCGGCTGTTCTTTGCCACTCACGCTTTCCTCAGACTCAACAGAGGGAGCTCTGCTCTCTGACCCACCAAGGATAATGTGTGTGCTGCCTATCATTTGTTGTTCCATTTTGAAAAGGTCAAACTGATGGTCAACCCATTTGCCTATGAAGAGTACAGGAGAGATAAAATTCGGCAGAAGATAGAAGAGACACGTGCACAGCGGGTCCAGTTAAAGGTAAGCGGCACCAGCGAACTTGCCAAAGAAGAGCAATTGGTTTCCACTTTGTATGTTACTCTGAAGAAATGTGCCCTCCTTTTCCTTCTTGTGTCCACATCTCCTACTTATACTTGTGGTATCTTTGTTTCTGGAGGGTGATGCTCTAAAGTTTTCTTGGGAGAGACTTGGTGATAGTGTTGCTGGAGACGGGCAGTCACCCCACGGAGGGAGCCCCTGGTGTTCTAGTGGGCTGCAGTTGAGGGACTGGGGGCAGGTGGCACAGGCAGACCTGGGCTCTGTGTGGCCCACACAGCCTCAGTGCCCAGGGTGGAGCCACAGACGCTCTCTAGCCTTCCAGTCCCTCTGGGATCCCTGTCATCAGCACAAGATGCCCAGCGATGCAGCGCTGGTGACAGCATCCCTGTGTCCTCCTGGGGGAAAGTAAGAGGGAGTTATCTCCTGGCTGGGAAATTGCTTGCCTGGCAGAAAGAATACGCAGAGAACCATATTACAGCTTTTCCCCTCCTTAGAAATTGCCAAAAGTTAACAAGGAACTGGCTCTCAAATTAATGGAGGAAGAAGAAGAGAAACAAAAGTCAGCATGGAAAAAGAAAGCAAAGGTAAGACTTTGGAGAAGGCAGAGAACACTTGCGTTTCTGGATAGTAACTTAGATCTTTCTGTGATTTTTTTTGGGGGGGTGGGGTGGACAAGTACATATGGTATTTTTCCCATTCTCTGCCCTTAGTGGCTGAGGGAAGTTTGGGAAATAGAAAAAATATCAAGAAAGCCACCCCATATTCTTCTAGCCAGGAAAAGGAGGCGTTAAGATTTCAGTGAAAAAAAATATATATTTTATATTTTTTAACCTTTATTTCTCTTAAAATTACACTGCTATCAGAGCTCAGTTTCAGTTCAGAAATCTGGACACAATAGGTGTGGTCATTGGTGAATCTGAGGTTATGGAGACTGAGGCAGGAGGGTCCCAAGTTCAGGCCAAGCCTTGGCCCTGGTGACTTAGTAAGACTCCGTCTCAAAAAGTAAAAAAGCTAGGGCTGCAGCTCAGTGCCGAGATCCTTAGCTCAGTCCCCTACATTACAAAAGAGAAAAGAAAGCTAACGCTACTAAAAGCCAGTGTGGTAATTTATTCCTTAACTGTTTTCACATAAAATAAAGACTTTAGCTGGGGGAGGCAGCCAAGATGCAGTGGGAGCCAGCATCTGGCCCAGTTGCCCACACTCGCTGAGGCTTCAGCCCAGAGATGGGGCCCCTGTAGCCCAGGAGCTGGCTTCATCTCCTCCCCACGTAGCACCTGTCCCCACGCCTGTCCCTGTGCTGACACAGCCAGGCTCTGCCTCTGCCTCTGCCTCTTTCCCTGAAGGCCAGGGCTGGGGGCTGGCTGCTGCAGGCTGGGCAGGTGCTTGTGTCACTGCTCTCTGGGACAGTTTTGGCAACCTTGACGTGCACGTGGGCTTTGACATGGCAGGGAATGCACCAGACTCTTGTAAACCACTCCAGACCCGAGTGAGGCCTGAGCCTACTTACTTTCTAAGCTGGCTGCCCTGGGGGAAGTATTTCCACAGCCTGGGAAGAGCCTGCCCTCTACTGAGGCTCAGGGGCTGCAGAGCGAGCCCATCTCAAGCCATGTGGCCTGCTTCTTGCAAATTCAGAAAAATCTGAAATACCAACTACACACTTTTTAACATTACTCCCTGCTGCCTATTAGATGTGGTTGCAACTTTAATCAGTGCAGTAAGATAGAAAAAGAAAAAATTTTCCTAAGGATGTTTGTAACCTAAAATAGGCATGTAAATGTTGACTGCAAAATACTGAGCTTGGGGCCAGGGAAATGGCTCAGTAGAATAAGTGCTTGCCTGGCAAGCGCAAGGGCCTGAGTTCA
>NDGN011337264.1:0-11195 GCA_002564285.1 Tympanoctomys barrerae | reverse complement strand
GAAAGGAAAGGAAAGGAAAGGAAAGGAAAGGAAAGGAAAGGAAAGGAAAGGAAAAAAAGAAGAAGAAGAAAAGACAGAAATCAGGGCCTTACCAGCTGGATTTGTTCATTTCTTTGTTTGTTTGCTTGATGGCTTGCTTGATGGCTTGTTTTAAAATAACGCTCAATCTAATAAATGTACAAGTATTGCCTCACTGAAATTGAAGTGGTGCTTTAGGATGTTGACCTGAGTGATTGCTGAAGAAGAAAAGTCACCTAACAAATCATGGGGGGGCTAGTACTTCCCCCAAGTAATCAAAGAATACTACTAACTCAGATGTTACTTGCAATGAAACAAAAATCTATATAGTACAATAATTTTTTATGAAGCACAATATATATATTTTAAAATCCTGCACAATACATCTACCTTCTATTTTCCCTTTCCTGTGAGATTGACAGGGATTTATTAAAAGCTTTCTGAAGTATGGTCCTAGGGCATGATTGTTTAATTTTAAACTCAACATCCAATTACGTTATTGGACCAAAGAAACACCTACATTTTTCCCAAGTCCTTCTAATTGATCACTTGTAAATCTGGTTTCGTGCCACAAGTTTTTAGATTTTCTCGTGTGTCTACAGAGCAAATGCGAACCTCAGGGAGGCCCATGTCTTGCTGAGGTTCCTTGGTTAATAGTTTTCCAATAAGAAACCTTTGTTCCCCCAACTCCTCCTTTGGGTTTCTATTTTCCTACCTGCATTGATTACATGATACCCTTCTATGCAGAAAATCAGACTGATGATAGACAAATTCAGCTTTTATTTTATATTGGGCCCTGCAAAATACCCTCTGAAATTGCCTTCACCCTACTGTCTGCTTAAGTCATCCAGAAAACAACCCATTTCATGTCTTAATAAGTTTACACTCCTGTCACACCTATTATTCAGGGTTAGCAAATCATTCTACCAACGTTAATGAATTTTGATGATGTCCCTGCAAAAGAGATTGAGGGTACGTCTTCCCAGCATGACTCTCTGGGGCCATTTTTATGAGGATGTTGGTAACCCCTGGCTGATCTTCAAGTGGACTCTTGTCAGAGAGAGGGGCCTGTTTAGTTCTGCAGTTAGTCCATAAACCCACACCTCTGAACAGCTCCATCCATCTCAGCCACAAACCACTTTTATTTCAGTGGCATGTTACCATTTTAGAAACCTCCTACATGTCCATTACTGATACTTTCCTACCACAGCCCCAGAAAAGAGGGAGTTACTTCCAGTTTACAATGCAGGAATTGCTCCTGGTAAAACTAAAGTGCTCTTTCCAAAGGCCGGGCAGAACCCAAGGCCCGTAACCAGAGGGAGTCACTCATACCTACTTGTATCAAGTTCTCAGATGCGGTGGGGAGTCCAGCAATAATTACATAGACATGATCTCTGCTGAGGTGGATTCAGAGCTGGCATCCACTGGCCTAGTGGAGTACTTACATAGTTTCTGACCCCCAGGAAAAGAGGACAGGGCCTAAAACCATTATAGATAAATGAAAACAGTCACATTTCTCCTGGATGACTCTTCACAGATCCTAACTTCATGTCACAGAACAGCAGATGATTTGCAGCAGAGAAAATGGGACTAACTGAGTCACAGCCAAAGGGTAATCCTCCTTCTGTGAAGGAAAGATATTTTGTGTGTGTTGGCATGCAGAGCTCATGCACAAGAAAGACGATAGAAACAGCAAGGGCCTGCCAAGTACTGTGCCCTGCGTCGTCCTCCAAACCTGCAGCCTCTCCAGGCTGCATGCCTGGAAACCGACGGGGCTCCACGCCCCTCCTGAACACCTTGGGAGCTGCATCACCATAGAAACTTTTGGGGGCTGTATCCTCAACCACACATCCAACTAATGGAACTGCACAACTTCCTTCGCAGCTGGGGAATGTAAAAGTGAATCTTACATTTAATCAGACTCACAGCATTGACATTCAAATCAAAAGGCTTTGTTAGGGCTGCAGGAAAATGGAGTGTCATTTTGCCAGCGCAGTGTTTCACTCAGAGCTGCATCCTCCTGGCTTTGAAGTGCTAAGTGAATGGTAAAGAGAAAGCTTTTTTGCTTCAGGGTCGGGGAGGGTGGGGGGAGAGGAAGGAAGGGACAAAGTCTGGATGAATAACTGGGAAATGAATAAATGCTGCTAAATCAAATTCAAGTTCAATGCAAATGCTGTTGAAAATCCCTGGCTTGTGAGTTTTCCTGTAATTTGTTTTTTTCTTTTTGTCTTTTAAAGAGGCAGCAGCATTTATGGAAAGAGCTAGCCTTGGAACTGGAGCCCCACTCTGTACTTGCAAGGTGAGCCACTCATCCCTGCTACCCTGCATCTCCCAAGTCATAAAGCCGGGCACCAAGTTCACACCCACCTGAGGCCTTTCTGATGGGAAAGGCACGCATACATGCACACACAGAACACACTGCATGATGCCTGACACGCGGCAGACACAGACACAGTCCTTCCGCTTTGCTCCTTGCTATTCAGCCAAAGTGGTGCCAACACTGGGCAACATCATAATGTTCTGGGTGCCTCATGTACCTTGCATCTGAACTAAGATCAAAGCAGTTCTGGGATACGGGTGCAAGACATCCCCATTCTATAGCTGAAGACACTGAGGCTTAGAGAAGTTAACAATGATTAAACAGTATCCAAATGTTTGCCTCAGCAGTGCACGTGCTAAAGCTGGAACAAGACAGAGAAGACCAGCATGGCCCTTAGCCAAGGATGACTTAGAAATTGATGAAGTACATTCCATTCTTTAAAAAATATATCCAAAATTTCCAACTGAGAGAAAATCTTGACAATCAGTCCTTTCAGTAGTGGAGCATTTCGTAGCACAGTCATCCAATACTCATTTGATTACTAAGGGGAATCTATCTCTATCCAATAACAAATGCTATGGCTTTATTGCCCTATAAGGCATTAACTACTTTCGTGCATATATCTTATCCATCTTATTTCCGAGGTTCCTTTTTCCTGACCAACTACATACACCTGGCCTCTGACACTTCTTTGACTAAGTTTTATCGTCCCTCTTGTTTCTTCACTGAAGAGATAATAAATTTATGCTGTGTGCTCACAATATATTTATAGGATTTTGTTCTTTGTGAAGGCTGCAGGGATGGCTGGGAAGGTGCATGAGCTACTCTCTCTGGCTGTAGTTTCTACAGACTTGACTCCTTCTGGACTACAGAAACCAGAGCTGGGTTATGAACGTCAGGCCCTTGAACTCCAGACTGCAAATGAATATGGTAACTGCTATACGCTTCAGTGCAGTGCACACTGGAACCTGGAACCAGGAAATTCTTCGGAAATCTGGGAGACTGTGTCCCCTATTCCTCATTCACAGGAGGTGGGAGCAATGGGGGAAGATCTCACAAGGCAGGAGCCTCTGCAGATGCATAGCCTTCAAGATGAGCAGATTTCCTGATTCTCATTCTACATGAAGACAATTTCTAAGAGCCTTCTGGGATTGAGAATAAAATAAAGATAATAATAAGTGTTGATCCCTGATGCTGATCGTTCCAAAGCCCTTGACTTAGTGGCAGCTTCACATCAACTCTATGAAGTAGATACGCTGCGATCTCTGTTTTCATAGGAAACTGAAGTGCAAAACCAGCAGAGTTTCTCCAAGAGCATCAAATATGTGGGTGCAGAGCTGAGTTTAGAGAGAGCTCAGGCTATGAGGTTCATGCTCCTCTGTCCTTCTGGTTGGATGTCAGCGTGGTCGTGGAGGACCCCAGCTCTGGGCCTTGGCTGGTGTGCAGTTTTGGCTCAGTCCCCTGGCTTCGAGCAGAATCGCTATTTTTATTTCTGCTTGACTTATGAGAAAGCTCAAATGGGAAGCTCAAATGAGTAAGCAACTTGTCATTTGGAAAGGGTAAATGGGGGAGACTTGGAGGCAAAGTATTGCACTTTAAGTCTCTTCATTGTCCCTTTCTGGTGAGACTGTGACTGGCTTCCTGATCCTTCTCAGATATCCTGTACCCGGACCCAGTGCCAGGTGGAGAGAAGGCTGAAGGGCTTTTTCCTGCCATCTCTTTATGTAGCTAGAGATGCTGCAGCTCGGGCCTGTGTGTCACCAGTACAAGATGACAGAGGAAGACAGAAGGGGGAAGTGGGAAGAGTCTATGGGATTTATCCTCACCGTGCATAGTGATTTCACCCTTCCGGCTCTTGCATGATTTCTCTCTGGCCTCCTCCACTCACTTCGCTCAGCCTCACCTTCTTCACGTCTCTATGGATGCAGCTTTGCAGAGCACAATGAAAAGTAGCCTGGCTCACCCATCATACAGAAGAACAAGGAGACAGGAATGGCCCTGGGCCTACGATGTTTTTGTGTCTTGTCCAAGCTCAGCCTACACTTTGCTTGGCCGAGTCCTGCACCTCCACTTCCTCACTGGTGCATGGACCAGGTTGACCTGGCATGCTAGGGCTTCAGAGAGTACATTTGTGCAGTGAGTGACAGAAGAAAGTGATGCCAGTGAGAAGGCCCTGCAAGGAGAAACCCTGCCTACCCTCACAGAGACAGGTGGGGAGGAGTCCACTGCATGGCCTGGAAGGGGCTGGACAACTTCTCCTTCTAACTTGAGACAGAGGGGGTCACCTTCTATAAAATAGAAAGAACACTCAGAAAATACATGGATGGAAAGGCTCGGGGACCAGCTTCTTAGCACACGGGCACTCCTGATGTGTTATCTGCAGATGGCTGTGGTGAAAAGGCACAAGGAATGTCCGCCAGCTTGCCGAGGACCCATTGCTGGCTGACTCCCCACGGTGCTCCCCAGACAGTGTCACCTAAGACCCTGCCCCTTATGGCAGGCACCAGCCCTTCTCTCCTGAGCACAGAGAATCATAGATCAGAGGCCAGCCTTGGCCTGGCAGTAAAGAATAGGGTGCTTGAACAAAGCCATTCTTTTTTAAGCTTCCTAAAATCTATAAATGAGAGGTGAGGTAAACAGTGCGCATAGGTATAAAATGCTCATGGGCCAGACAGTATAGTGTCTCTTCTAATGCTTAAGCATCCTGAAGAGACACATTCACCCTCCTGACAGTCAAGGATGCAGACACCCAAGCTAAGCTCTTTGCAGGTAATCAGACATCTAGGACGTGGTTACCTGTCTCTAAGTCTGTACTTTCTCCCAAGGGGAAGACATGCACATGAGCGCAACTTTCCTCCTGCACAGGGGCCCTGCGCTATCCACCCCCGGCTGTATTGCTTGTCCTTACTGGCATTCTTTCTCTGACTAACTTCCAGGAGACTCTCAAAGGACTAGTTTTCACCTTTCACTTCAGTCCTACTATGCTCTACTCCCAGGTTAGAAGCTAAGGTGGCCTGTTAAAACCAAGTCAAATGATGTGATTTCCCACATGAACCCCCCCCATGGTTTCCCAGTTTACTCCTCATATCTGAGGACTTATCATCCTTGTTGCCAACTTCAAAGCCCGACCTAACTTCTTACTGTCTTTACAGCTTCCTTTGCCTGCATTTTTCCTTCTGTTTATCCTGCTCTCCTTTCATACACATCCTGTTTCAGTGATCTTTCCTCAAAGAGGACAGTCCTGACTGCCTGACTCAAATCACGCTTCTCTCCCCTCTATTGCAAAACTATTTTTGTTAATATTTATCACTGATTGAAACTACATTTTAAATGTAAACTACAGTTTACATTTATGTCTCATTTATCTCCCTTTCCTATACTGACCTTTATTAGATCAAGGAGGGGTGTGTGTGTGTGTGTGTGTGTGTGTGTGTGTGTGTGTGTGTATTTTTAGGGGAGGGTCTACAGGGCATTCAGGGACTCACTACTAGATCAGACTCATAGTGATCTGAGTTTTTGTTTATTGCTGTGTCAGCAATCATCCACCACCCCATCCCAGCCCCCAAAAGAATCAAGGAAATGTGTTAAGCCATCGAGGATTGATTATTCCATCTGGTAGTTGAACACGGTCATTTATTCAAGGTTTTCCCTGCCCTAAGTTGATTTGCTCAGCAGTGAAGGTGGTGGTAACAGAGGAGTGAGAGCACACGGCCACTCTGGAGCATAAGCTTATTTGAATATGTTGCTCCAGGCAGAAGATGACAATGTTCAGGTCCTAAGTCTGTCCCTCTGGGTCCTAAGACTGATCCAAATGGCCTTTCAGAGCGCTAGCTTTATTCTGGAGATCTGCTGCCATCCAGGGATATTACATAGTTTATACATGTGGCAAGCGCTCACCTACCAAATGGTGGAGAGGAAGAGATCTTGATTAAATTGGCTATTTTAGTTAATAAAATACAAATCCTCCAACTTACTCATTTCAAGCTCTGTCTAAATAAGATATTTGGTGAAATATGTAAAATGCAACCCTTTTTTTCTGACACGAGGCATGAGATTTAGGTGCTAACCTTAGAGATCCTCCAATCTGGTCCATCTTCAATAACTAATGAGTCCAGAGTCCTTTGTCCAGAATAATGTGGAACTGGAAAAGGTGAGAAAAGGGTAGGCTTCCCCCAGCCCTTTGGTAATGAACACATCAAAGCTAAACTGAGCCCAGGGTTAACTTCCTTTCTTGAATTTCCTGCCTCTTGCCCAAAGAGCTCAGAGACGGTTTCTGATTGAAAGGACTAACTCATTCTCTGCACAGCAAAAGAACAAATTGATGACCTCATGGGTACTAGGCTCATCTGCACCTATCCTGTGCTAGAAAATTCTTTTCTTTTCTCATAGCATTTGATGCCATGATTGTAGTGGGTATGTACTCCTCTCTGTATGCATGCTGTGTGCATGTCCATTTCTGGAACAAAACTCCAAAGAACATGGACATTACCTTGCTCTCATCACCACTGGCCTTAATATTAGGCCTGGCACAAGGCAGGTGTTGGATCAATATTTATTTGATGAATGAATAAATGGGTGGAACCAACTCACCTGTCTTCTACTTGTACTCAGATGGATGTCGACTTTTCCTAGCATGATGCCTTCCAGCTTCTTATCAGCACTGGACATTCAAGACCTTACAGCACCTAGGAGTGGAGAAGGTAATTCATCTTTACAAACAGCAATAGTGACTCCCAATAGTGTTATAGCTTTCTTAAATTTGTCATCCTAGGTGCAAGCTGAGCCTGGCAAACAAGCCTGCCAGCTTCCCCATGCAGTTCACGATTTCTAGGATTGAACCCCATGGCCAGGGTGTGACTCATACCTGGATAAACAGCCAGGAGTATTGGAAACACAAACTTGTACCATTCCTGCCATGAGGTCTGGTTCACAGCCTGTATCTGGGGAAGCAGCAGGTCACACTACATCAGCTTATAGCCTCTTTTCCCCTCTTCTGTTCCCAACCACCTCTGACTTCTCTAGAACCTGTGACCTTTGACACTATGTAATCTTATGAAAGACCACATTCCAGCAATACCAAACCTCTGTTTCTTGTACCTCAATGGTATAACAAGGTGAATGGAGCCTAGATTCAAATCTCCACTCTGTCATGGATCTGAGATCCTCAGCATCCTCGTTTATAACATGGGTGGTTGTAAGGACTCAATAAGGCAAGGCATGTAAGATCATGTAGAGCCAAGCCTGGGGCTTGCCCATCCCCCACACACAGCCATTCTAGGATGTGCACTATGCATATCCCATCTTGTAGGTGAAGGAAACAGGGCTCAGTAACATTAAACAATTTCTTCAACAGCATTCTCTCTGCTGACCCTGGGAGAAGTAATATTCAAATGCAGGATTCTGTGACCTCAAAACCGAGGCATTAGGAAGCCACAAACCAAATAACTCGCTTGCACCTTGAAGGACACTGCCATCTGGAACAGGATGCTAGAGAAAGCCATGCTGAGCCCACAGAGTTAACTCTCAATGCGACTCATGCTCAGAGACACCTGGATGTAGTAAAAACTTTTAAAGGGTAAGAGCAATCCTGCTGGTCATCTGAAGGCCAGGGAAAATGTGTGTTCTCCTCTATGGGAGTGTTAGAGCAGCCTACCAGCACCCTCCCCCCCAGGCTGACCCAAGGTGCACTAGGATTGATCACACCTGCTCTCCCAGGGTCTGCGATCACCTCACCCACAGATGGAGATGACCAAAGGGTGTGTACAATGGAACCTTCAATGTGCAAACATCTGTAGAAAGGACAGGGATCTACAACATCCTGTTATTTAGACCTCCCCCTATTGTCCTTCAAGTCTCCTGCTCTTTGCTAACCTACCTCAAATGCTCTTTCCTGGAGGGCAGGGACGTGGTATTGCCCAAGGGAAAAACATTCAGTATTCTTCCAGCCTGCTGGCTTGCAAAGATGATGAAAGAAGGGTCTTTCCAGAGAAAGGGATGAGAAATCATAGAGGATGTGCACAGGAAGTTTACAAGGTAAGCAAACTGAATTTTGTTTATTTTATTTATTTATTTATTTATTTATTTATTTATTTTGGTGGAACCAGGGATTGAACTCAGGCCCTTGAGCTTGCCAGGAAGCACTTATTCCACTGAGCCATCTCCCTGGCCCAATGAGAAAGACATTTCTTTTCCATTGCTCCCATGGGGAGGAAGTACTCTTGAGGTACCGGGGACTGAACTCAGGAACTTGCGCTTGCCAGGCAAGTGCGTATTCTACTGAGCTATCTCCCCGGCTTTGTTTATTTTAAAGGAAAATAAACTTGCCTTAACAGACTGAAGCGGACAAATCCATTCCTCTTAACAGAGATGGGAACAAGATTAAAGCTGTAACCCTAAGACAGGCACAAGAGATCTGAGGCTGAGAATATCTCCCTGCTTGCTCTCAGGAAAGCAGGGATGAGGCAACTGCCCTCCTCCAAGTCTCCTGATGTGGCCCTGGCTCCCTCCCCGGAACTGTTGCCTCTCTCCCCTTCCAATATTCCAGCACACTCTAAACCTTAAATCAATGTCATCATCTTACCACTTCTGCCCCTTCTCAATTACCACCTCCACCTCAAGTCTTATTGCACAGGCTATAAAGACATAAGAGGGTCCTCTAAGGACCCTCTTCTCTCCAAGATAAAAGGAATCCTCTCCTCATCCTCCAGACTCAGAAAGGCAATTTATTTTGTCTGTTCTTGGTGTGTTTGTTTCTACGTCATGGCTTAAGCCACCATCCCAAGGTCAGAAGCGCAACTGAAGGACAACCTGTTGACTTCCTGTCCTGTGATCTCTGGGTGGCATCAAACTCCCTTTCAAGTTCCAGAAGACAGAACCTGAAGTGAGAATGGAAATCAAAGCAGAAGATTTTGTTGCTTCCACCCAGCTGTCAAACAGGCCACAAAAGAGGCAGCAGCAGGCCTTGGACCTCACTGTGAAGACCGTATTTGTCTACAGGAGTGTAACTCTGCTGTGCACAGGGATAGCAGAGGCGTCATCCCTCACCCTGCTGACTGAGGAGCACCAATGCGGCTGCTCACATGCAACTGGAAATATAAAGCATCAAAATAAAACTCTGTATGCTGAAATCCTTTAGGGCAGGTAGGCAGGATTAGACAGAATATTTGCCTCAGGGATTTAGAATTGAGGGCCAATGCCTAAAGATGAAGGCTGACTAACAAGGGATAATTCCTAAAGAGCCCCAAATGGCATCACTGTTTGTCTCCTGCCATCCCTTTACTTCTGCCCTGTGAGTCTCCTGGTGTGTTTCGGCTATCAACCTTTGCTCCTTTGACCCAGGAGAAGGTCGTCCAGCATTCCACCACTTCCCATCACCAGGACAGCATTCTGATTAGGCTAAGCCAGAGGTTAGCAAACTAAAGCCCCGTGTCCTAAGAGCAGTCAGCTAATGCTGCCTGAGAGCAAGGATGAATTGTACCTTTTCAATTGATTGAGAAAAAAGGAACATGAAATATATAAGATTCAGGGCTGGCCAGATAGCTCAGCAGACTAAAGTGCCTGCTTAGGCAGAGTGCAGCAGCAGGGGTTCGATCCCTGGTGTGCCACGCCGGCCCCACCCCTGAGGTGCACTGAGATGGCAATTGAGACTGGGCTTGGTGACGCATGCCTGTAATCCCAGCACTTGGGAGGCTGAAAACAGGAGAATCACTCCGAGTCTGATCTACATAGTGAGACCCTGTAGACCCTGTCCTAAATTCAAAACAATTAAAATATAATTAAATTCAAATTCTAGAATCCATAAGTATTTTAGTATCTTATTAAGATGTAAGTCTAGTACAATGTAATTTATACACCTAACATGAACAACTCGATGGCTTTAGGGCATATTGACAGCCCTTTACAACTATTACCAAAAAATATTTTCTTTGCAGTGCACCAAAAAAGAATCTCTGTCCCTTAAGCTATCACCTCAGGGATTCCTCATCCCCTTACGCCTATAGGTTTTTATTTGTGGCTATGCATAAAGTTTTAACGGAACACTTTGGTAAATATATATTGTCTATGGCTACTTTTACACTGTGACAGCAGGGTGGAATTACTCTGACAGAGAGCATCTGTCCCCCAAAGCAATATTTCCTGTCAGGGTTCCTATAGAAAAAACTCAGCAGGTTTCTAGTCTAAATCAATAAGAATTTGAACTTTCTATGAAGTCAGCATTTGGAATAGTGGTGAAGACTTAAGCTGGGCTGACCCAATCAGCCAGATGGGCTGTTTCTGCTTCCTAGTGAATGGGCTTCCCCTTTTAGGCCTCTGTAGGACGTGACCCAGTGCCCCTCAGAAGCCACCTAGAGATACAAGAGGACAACTGTGGACAAGAAGGAGGGTGACACAGTTGTGAAGAGAAAGAATATAGGTGATGGATTAGGTGGAAGAGAACCATCCTGAGATCCACCCTCCTCTGGACATCCCATCATATGAAATATTCTTATTCTTTTTTATGTATTTAGTACAGGGCCCACAGGGTCTCATTATACAGATGGGACCCTGTGATCCTCCTGTTTTCAGCCTCCCCAACGCTGGGATTACAGGTTCATGCAGTCTCAGTCTCCATCTCAGCATGATCCAGAGGCTGGGCTGGCACAGCACGCTGGGTGTGGAACCTCGGTCCCTGCATCTGCCTAAGCAAACTGAAATGTTCTTATTCTTTAAGACAGTATGAAACAATTTGTTACCTGTAACCAAGAGCAGCCTACTAGATAAACCTCTTTCTAAAGAGAATGGCTGGGTAACACATGCTGGTTTGTGTCAACATTGAATTCCCCTGGCTATCCGAGGGGGAGGCTCTTCAGCCACCCCT
>NDGN011337262.1:0-10875 GCA_002564285.1 Tympanoctomys barrerae | reverse complement strand
AAATGATGGAACTAAACAAAAAAGGGGATATATAAATGAATGTCCATTTTGTATCTGTGTATTGAAAATGGTTAGAATAGATGCAGAGTTACATTCTATTAATGAAATAAAGGGAATTTTTCTAATGGTGTTTGTAAATAGGATATCATGTCTGCATCTTGTACAGAAAATAACTACTAGGAAGAATGTATGCAATATGGCAATTATTGAAATTGTCCTACCAATTTGATTTGAAATTGTCTCATTGCTATTTGTCTCTCAATAAAATTATGGAAAGGAAAAAAATTCATTAATAAATTTATATTAACATTAATTTTGTATGGATACAATAAACATGAGTTATAAAAATTTATACCAGTTATCAATTTATTTATTCATGTTTCCTGAATGACACTTATATTACTGAGGAAGCAGTAATTTCTTTAGCTACAAATCATTTAAAACCAGATGGCTATATTTTCAGCTAAGATTGCTAAATAATGACGCATTTCCTAGGTAGGTTAGCTGGCTGTTTTTACTTATATGAAGCATTGAACAGAAATTCTAGCTGTTATTCAAGGTCAGAACATGTATGGGAAACAAACGCTAAGCTTTGGATATTTGAAATTTATGAAGATTACCCAAGATTATGGCTTATGGAATATGCATTTTAACACACTTAGACAGGAACACTTGATTGGAATATCTTAATCTTTATTTATATTGAAGCTGTAAAGAGACACAATATAGTGATCTGCAACTTGTGGAAATTATTATCTCAAGATTCCAAATAGTGAAAAAATGCAATGGTATTGGTTCAATCATACACAATTACTGCATGTTTTTACCCATCCTTTTCTATGTTATTGCATTTCAAGTTCTTTGCATTTTTTCCTCATTTACACTGTCCTCTGTTCTCTAATGTTGCCTTTTCGAATAAGCTTACTATTGGTTCTTAATGTCACTGAGCAACCCTGGGGCTAATATACTGATGTCAACAGAAATCTGGGTAGAATCTATATATTCCAAAAACCTTACCTTGACAGCTGCCTCTGCAATGGCTCTCACTTATATCTGAATATGTAACTAAAAATGCTTTAGTTATAACTAGTTCTGCCTTTGGTCTTCAAAATGGTCTTGAAATTCTTCTCCTTGGAAGCAAAGAGTCAGAGTGCATGCCTACTACAGGAGTGTGTCTGTCAGCGGTGTTTTCCATCCTAATGCAAATCTACATTCTGGGCTTTTGGTGAGGCAAAAATGAAAGCAAGTATGGATGATATCTTTATGATTATTAGTGAGCAAGAAGTTGTAATTTTGATCTTTTACCTTAAAATACTAAATTAAATGACAGTAAGGTATAAATGCAGCAAAAATGAGAATATCTCTATATAAAAGCCTATGGCATAAAAAATATCTAGTAGCAAATAAATAAATAAATATCTCTGGAAATTTAGTTTGGCTGATAAGGCTTTACACCTGAAGGCTCCATTCTCTTCTCTTCCCCACCTCTGCATCTGTTCAGGGGATGCAAGGTTACAGGTTTGCTTGACTGCAAGCTCATGTGAGCAGACCGCGAGACATGGTTACCTGCGACCTCAGTAAAATCTCTCCTGTCCCCTGGCACAGTAAGCAAATTGTCAGGATCAAATGGAGTAAAAACTCAGACTTTCTGTTCCTTGATCTGATGGTTGAATCTAGAAAAAAAAATGTCTTCTAAAGGATGATGTTGGGAATGTGAGTCACAAGGAGAAAGGAGAAAGGAGAGGGACCAACAGATGTTGCCATTTCTTATTAAATTGCTTATCAAATAGGACAGGAGTCTGAAAAAGCACCCAGAAAGGTCATATGGTTGCTTAAAAGCAAAAGTTTAATTTAGCTCAGTACCCCTATCTTTGGTTCTAACGTTCTTTTCCTGACCATTTTCAAGAGCACACAAATAAAGTGATTTCTGAAAACAGGCCTAAATTAAGAGTGATTTAAATCCAGTCAACTATTTAATTGCTATATGTGTTAATCTGTCATTTGCTGAAATACATAGTAGCCAATTTAGAAGATTAGGGATAGAGATTAAATGATATAATTTATGTAAAGCTTCAATTATAATTCCTGGCACAGAATGGAACTCTTTAATTAATAGTTCTTCATGTTGACAATGATGATACAGTTATCAGCAGATGAAGAGATGTATCATAATTAAGACCTCTCAGAATTTTACTGAGGTGAAATTTAACATGAGCCAGAGAATTTTTCCAGACTTTCAGAGTTAATCATATTATCCTGCTTAGAATACCGAACATGTAGATTTCTGCTATTTTCAATGCAAAAATGCATTTATCTTAATGGAAGATAAATAATCACGTGCAATTCAAATGCTCAAGGAGGAATCCAGTAGCATGACAGAGAAGGTCAGAGTGAAGAAAAAGACTCATGCTCTTCATGCTATAGGTATTTCTGTAACATCTACATATTATAGAAATAGGATTTTCATCCTGTGCTCTATTGGAATCCTTCACAATTTCCACAAAGGAAGTAGTTTTCATTTTGTAAAAGTCTCATACAAGTGACAATCTCTATGAAAAGATATGCCCCTACTAGCTCAAATAAAACTAAGATATATTTTTTGTATTTTTATCCCAGAACACAAAATACATCTCATTAAACGACACTGATATAAATATTAAAATAGCATGTTAGGTATGATAGATGTTCAATCATAAGCATCATTGTTAATGAAAATATACTTCTAGACATACAACCATTTTAGTAAAAATACAGGATATTTGGATAAAGAAAGAAAACTTCCATTGGAAACTTCCTCTTTGTATTTCTTCTGTAACATAAATTGTGCGTGTTGTCTTTATTTTCTCCACTCTTCAACAGATACAATATTGTGTTATAAAATAAAATTATTATTATATTAATGTAGTAAAATCAGCACTTAGTTAATTGATATTAATATTTTCAGAAAAACCTATGGGAAACAAGAAAGTTTACCTTTACATTTCATCTAAAGAAATTTATTTCAGGCCTTGTTTTGTTATTTCAAAACCAGTCACATTATCAATTCCATCAGGGTTTGATATAATAAAACTCGTCTACTGAAGTAAGATGTACTGCTGTGATTGTGCCCCCCAAAAACTCATCTAACTGCCATCATGAATTGCAGAGCTGAGACCTCTAAGAGATAATTAAGTCATAACAGCTTCTGCTTCATGGACTTACTACCAGAGAGAGAAGGGAGGTGGTCATGTTAGAAGTGGCTTGCTTGTGAAAGTGAACTCTCTTTGCCATGTCCTCTTTCTCCCACCTTTTCTACCTCATAGGTACTCTTTGTCTCTCTGCCCTGCTATGTGATATGACCAGAATGCACTCACTGAATGTAGCCACTAGGCCACAGATTTCCAAGACAACAGAACCGCAACACACAAACATCTATTGCTTACACTTTACTGTAGGTGAAGAATGGGATGGCACTTAGACACACTCCAGTCTCTGAGGATCAATAAATCAAACATCATGATAAAAGAAAAGGATGCCAGTAGTGAAGCTTCACATTGATTTTATTTCCATCATCTTTTTAAGTTCAAAGCAGACCAAACAAGAGCTGGCTTTGAAATCAGATCACTCTGCAAAGAATTCTGAATCCTTCCAAGTGTGACAAGCTCTGTGGCTGGCAAAAAATTCACCTGATAATTTCTGATTTGTTATGCTTGCAAAAATTCATTGGAAGTAACATTAATGTTTATTTCCTCTTCTTCTGTGAGAATCTGCAGAAGTGCTTGTAAGAATAAAATAGCAGATTCTGGTTTCAGTAGAAGTTTTTACATTCCAATTTACATTAGCTCCCACTATGTTGCATAAACTTACTACAGTAAATATAAAGCATATTTGGATCAGAAAGTAGATCTCATTCGTTTTATAGTCTGTATGTTCCCTAGAAAATGTAGTTAAGGAAAGGTAATTGACAATCCATTTGTTATTAATTCATTGAATTATGAATGATAACCAATACAGACGTTTTGAAGTATGGCTTATTTCATTAACCTTAGAAATAGGTAGAGAGAGCTATTTTGGGAGCCTAATAATAAATAAAGACTCCTTGTTGGGGTAGATAACCCAGGCTACAATGATGATACAGAAAGTTATAATGAGTATATATCTGATATAAAGTCTATGCATGTAATGTATTTCTTCAAAGAAAAATACTTAGATAATTTGTGCATTACTTTATTACTTTAGAAAGTTTATTTTGCACAGAGCAGTGTCTGAAGTAGGCATATCTTAGCTTGTTTTATACTCACTCCAATTCTAGGAGGCATAAGAGTTTACTATGTTTCTTCTTTTTCTTTTTTTTTTTTTTCTTGGTATTTGGTACAGAGCCTAACTATGCAGCTTGGACTCAGAGTGAGCCGCCTGTTTTCAGCCTCCCCAGCTCTGGGAATACAGGCAAGTGCCTGGTCTCTGTGGCAGGCTCAGTAGGTCCAGTGGAGGGGCTGGCAGGGCATGGTGTGAGTGGCTGGGGATCAAAACATGATCTCTGCACTTGCCTAAGCAAGTGCTTAGTCTGCTGAGCTATCTCGCTTGCCCAATATATTTTCTTTTTCATAGATGAGAAATTTGCAAGCAGAGATGAAATAAACAACTTTCCCAAGGTTACAGTTTATAAATCTCAGCGTCAGAATTTGAAACAGGTGAAGATCATTAGTTTCGGCTTTACAAACTATTGTGTATGGTGTAATGTTTTCATACCAATGTCAGCCCTTTCTTAAAATATAAAATGCATTGTCATTTCATATTTGCAATAAATATATTGAAGTTATTGTGAACACCACTGATAGAAAATGTCCTTTTAGTACTAAGGAGGCAGAAAAACTTCACCCATAAATCTTATTGCAAGAACATATGGGTTCATTGTTTTGCCTAGCTGCTTAAGGAAGTCTTACTACATTAAACCACAAGATTCAGCTAAGAAATCATTCAGAATCATTTAGATCTGTTCAGTGGTGAAGACATGCTATTTTGAAATAACATCCTCAGTAAAAACACAGTTGTTGACTTTATTTCATATATAAAGTAAACATCTTTATGAACATGGAAGATACTTTATTTTCTCATGTTTCATTTATTTTCTGCATATAAGGTAGTTACAAATGACTAGTCTTAGGCTTTTAGTTATCACAACTCTGCTTCACAAAGTAAGTGAGTTAAAATAGCTTTCTTTTTTGGGGAGGTCGGGAATCAAACTCAGGACCCTGCACTTGCCAGGCAGTCACACTGTTGAGCTATCTCTCTGGCCTCCAAAATAGGTTTCTTTTTACTGTCATTTCTTATGGAACAAGGAAGGGATGGTGTTAGATGAGAAAAAAACTGAAAAAATATGTGACTGATACAGCAGAAGTGGTGAACACATGAAAGGCATCATTATGTTACTAGAAGGGATGCCTTAGAAGCAACAGGAAAGATTATTCCTTTCTTAATTTTAGCTTAGGATAGCATATAATTAGGGCCATCATACATTTAAGAGGAAAAAATTAACCCAAAGTAGATGCCTGAAGGCATTCATGAAATTGAGCTTACAATAGAATCACCTAGAGGAATTGTTATATATAAATCCGTTATTATATGAACCTCTGAGCCTAATCCTCAGTGGTTATATGAAAGTAGTCTTGAGGTAAATTAGAAAATTTGAATTTCTTGTAAGCTTTAAGGAATTGCTAGTATTGCTAGTGTTCTAGTTTGTGAGGCTACACTGAGAGCCATTCATCGCCTTAGGGTTTTAGGGCTTTATATTATGAACAATGATTACAAAGGCCAACAGGAATAACTACCCTTTATTTTAACAAGTGGAGGAAGCTCATGGTGTTTTATAAATGAGACTTCAGAAAAATTAATTCTTTCAAAAAATCACCTGTATTTTTAAGCCAATTCAAACATTATAATTTATGACATTTTAAAAATTCATTTTATAGTGGCTGTTACCTATGTTTGATTATGAATCATACCTGTATACCACTTTTCACTGCCCTAAAAAGGCTGTATGTATTTCACTTTTTGGTTGTACATACATGTTTCCATACACTAAAGAACAAATCAGCTTTCTTTGCAGTTCATTATGTTCTGGGGTAGTGGTATCATTGAGCTTCTCTTCTGGAGCATTGACAATTGAGGTTTGCAGACCAAAGGACTAGAGAAAGGGATAGGCTACAAAGACAGCCAACATTTTGGCTCTAGCCTTTCAGGGTCAATGAGGACTCAGGACATAGGGGAACCTGTGCTGTGACATCCTGTAGCTCAGTGGTGTCCTAGGTTTTCTGATCAGGGAGATTGTGGGGCCACAGAGGAGGGTGGTTGACGATGTAAAGTGTGCCTAGGGAGAGTCACCTGAAGTGAGAATATTCTCTCGGGCTGTCACAGAGGGCAAATTGGTCAAGCAATGGCCATGATTCATCCACATGGCTGACACTGACAAAACATCTACAGACTGCTATACAGGGTTTAGGGTTAAGTCCTGAGGGGATTTCACTGACCTTGTCAGATACAAAAGTTACATTTCTTGTTACATAGGTCTTGCTTTACATTGGTCTTAACCATCCAGCAGAAAGGTATAGAAATGAGGTATAAAAAGTAAAGCCATGTTAATACGCTGAGCCGTAAGGGCTCAGGTTAACATCTTCTGATATTGCCAGTCATGTGGATCACCTACTACTATTATAAACTACTGGACTATATTGGATTGCTCTGCTGAATTCATGCACCTACAATTTATGGATGGCAATGGGATAGACATCTCTGAGAAAAAAGTAAGGAAAAAGGAGGTATATAAGTGAAGGACCATTTTGAACTGAAAAAAAAGTATATGTCTGTATATACAAAGATATCATATCTGCATCTTGTACTATGGATGGCTGCTGTGAGGTCAACATTATGCAGTGTATTAATTACTGTAACTGTACTATTAACCTGTTTTGAGACTATCTCATTGCTACTTTTTTCTCAATAAAATTATTTTTTAAAAAACAAATGTACCAATAATTTATTCAGTGTATACACAGTGTACTTAGTAGTAAGAGGCTACTGTTATGGAAATGAAAAAATGGAAAGAAATTTACGTGCATAACCTATAATAACAATAATATAAACATATACAGAACATGCAGAACATCTAAGATAGTACATCTAGTAAAGAAAGTGAAAAAGCATACAGGAAACAAACGGAGTGAGTATATGTGTAGTCCTCCAAGTTCACATTGTATGTCCAGGCTTGGCTTTCTAAGGAAGATAACCCAAGCGAAGTCTTCATGACTTAACTCTTAATTTTTTAACTTAATTTTCCATGTCCCCCAGATCAAAAAATGTCAAGAATTTTTTTTTCCTTATTGTTTTAACCTTTGTACTGACATGGATGTGATAAAAACTTCTTTCTGTGATTAAAAGTTTACATGCCTCTAAGAAGAAAATCAAAAGTGAGGCCCTTTACCTCCTCAGTGCAAAGTACTGTACACTCACGTAATCTAGCTGAGACTCTCCAAACCTTCAAATTATACTTTATAAAATAAAATAAATTTTGGTGAAAATCAGTCTTTGCACCATTATTTGTACATATCACCCTCACACTCTTAGGTGCTTAGAGCAGGGAGTTTGCCAGGTGTTAAGGTCAAATTTAGAACAAGCCCAGCACCTGACAAGTAATCCATCTTTTGGGACTGGATTCCGCTCTTACAAGGCCTAGTAAGCCCTGAACAACTTTCTGATCTGATATATTTGTCCTTTCCAAATATTGAATGCATAAATGGAATTGTTGAGAATCTAGTTTTTTCAACTCTGGCTTCTTTTCCTTGCATAATACTTTAACATGAATTCATATATTCCTATGGGCCATTAGTCTTTTATTACCAAGTAATGTAACATTCTTTTGTACAGATGGATAACAGTGTGTTTGAACGCAACAGTTATGAATGTGGGATTATTGAAAGCCATGGAGAAATTATGAGTATAACTGCTATGTGAGGTGTAACAGGTTCAGTATGCACATAGATGATTATTTCTCTTGGATAAATATTTAAGTATCAGATACAGTTGCACTTAAATCCTTGTCAGCACTTTGTAATGCTATTTTTTCCTTTCAGTACTATTTTTCTTGGTCAATAATGTATGTTAATATTTTAACTTCTAATATGTGTTTGCATAAAGAAATGACTAATGTTGTTAACCAAATTTTCATGAACTTAATTTGACATACTGATATCTCTTTTTTCTAAAGGCTCTAAATATTTAACCACACAATAGTTTTAATTTCTGAGGCAATACAAATAGACATAGATATTTATAAAATTGGTGTCCTACCCATTACTTATGCATAAAGAGTGTTTACAGTCCAAAAAATAACCACTATTAATAAGTATTACAGTTCTAAAACAACAATACAGATCTAAATAATGGAAAGGCTTAAAGAAGTAATGAAATTATTTAGGAGACAATGTCTGTAAAAATTTAAAATCTAACCAAAGCAGTCAATTCTAATTACATAAAATACATAGCATTTACTGTAAATATTGCCATATAAATAACTGGCTGTCATGTAAAAACATTTTTCTTACATTTCATAATAAACCGCCTTGAACTGTCCCCTCAAGTATAACCTTAGGACCTCTTTTGGACCCTTATGGGCTATGATATCAATTAAAAAGTACTATTCCATTATATCGAAAAGGTTTGAGATATTTAAGCATTTACATGCTATGACTAAATAGTATATTATTGAACTGATTAAAAGCATAATAAAATACTAAATTACTGTTGCAAAATCAAATGTTGAGTACTTATAGGATTAAAGAATTAGAAGATTGGCATGTAATTCTGCCCCTAAAATTAGCCATTATAGAACAAGTTATTAATATTCACTTTCAAAGCTTCATGTCTTCATTTGTAAAGTGATAGTGTCTATGACAAAGAGCTTTTCAAAGTGTAAAATAAGTCTGTAGATCCTGTATATATACGTGAATAGTAAGTCTGTATCTATTCATATGTTGTTTTAGACACATGCAGATTATGACTCCTTCATAATTAATGCTATTTAATGTACTAGTACACACAAGATTAGGAAAAAATAACAAGCTTTGAGAACCTAGAAATTCAGGAATTTTATCTACATTCAGGGAATAATCAATTAAATCTTGTGCTTTAATTAGTTCCAGGAGTTGAACCAGAGGCACCACCCTCTACCCCCCAAAAAAGCTAGAAAAATTCAAACCAGATGTGCACAATGAAAGACTGAGCTGTAGAAAAAAAGCAGTTACAGAGACTAGCATTATTAAGAAATACTATTTACAAAAAATAAACACATTGAAAAGAACCATAGGGACACTATCTGCTGATAATTACCACCAGAAGCTTTCTCTACTAGAATCTCATGTGTTAACAACTACTCCTTACTTTCTGAGAACCACAAAAGTGAAAACATTCAGTTAAAGTGTATTAAATTCCATAGTGAATGGGTAGCAATTGCATATATTATGCAGTGGGGCAATGAAAGGATAGAATGCACTGAAACTCAAAATTGTACAAATAGAGATTTGGAAGACCCCAAAATTCAGGTAATTGGAACAGTTGGCTAGAACAGGTCCAACGGCACATAGGTGCAGCAGAGCAGAAAGTGCAGAGAACAGAAGAAAAGCAGGTTGAACTGAGTTGATCCAAGGATGACCTAGTGTGCTGGTACCTGAGAGGTGCTGGGCATTTCTCAGCCTATAAGCACGTTCCAGGAAAGAGAGCCCTGTTGTGGTACAGGGCATACTCAGCTTGTGCTTTGGGAAACAAAAGTATTTTTGTTATCCTGTGGAAGTCACGCAAATACTGCTATGCTGTTCCAACTACCATGTCCCTTGCAACCTTCTGTGGTCCTTGGGAGCATACCTCTGGATCAGAGGCTGTTGAAGAAGATGTGAGGCTTACACAGTATGGCTGGCAACATTAGATAGTGCTTGCTCTACTCTCTTAACAGGGAAGCAGTGGACTACAAGAGACGGAACTCTTATCTGTCTCAATTTCCAACAGACTCATGTTCAGCTTTCACTCACAAAAAGCCGGGAAAATTTTATTAATCCTTTTTTTTAAAAAAAGTTAATGTAAAATTATAGAAAAAAAAAGAACGTGAACTTTGTAGCAACACAGCTGGAACAACAATCTGAAGCAGCAGGCTCGACAATGGGAGAAGAGATCTAATTTTGTTGATTTTCTGTGGTTGTTGATTGTTAGCTCGTCTCACAGTGATGGAAGCTGCAAACTTTTTCAAAGGGACTGAGAAGGTGCTGAAGGTTTTGTTCTCCCGTCAGCAACCCAACGCCAACCAGAGATCTGGGGATCTTCGCACTATCCCAAGATCTGAGTGGGGTATACCTCTGAAGGACGTACACTGTTCAATCATAAGTGTGACAAAAACTGACAAGCAGGAAGCTTATGTACTCAGTGACTGTAGCATGTTTGTCTCCAAGAGATGTTTCATTTTGAAGACATGTAGTAGCATCCTCTTACTGGAAGACTGTTCCACTGTTGAAGCTAGCGAGGGTTACAGTGGTTATGACTCAATTCAAAGCTTCTTTTATTCTTGTAAGAATTTCATGAAGCCTTCTCACCAAAGGTAACCATGCCAAAATTTCTAGGAAGAAACAGTTTCTTAATGCAGTTTTCCCAAATGGAGCAGCATGTTTTTATGGGACATATGAATTCTGACTTTTGGTAAATGTATACTCTAGATTTCCCAGAGAGTCGAGTTACCAGCCAAGCAGATCAGACCCTGGAAATTCTGATGAGTGAGCTTGACCCAGGAGCTACGGACCAGTTCTACATAAAAGATGGTGTTACTGCAAAGGGTATCACTTGTAAGAGTGGAATTCGTGG
>NDGN011337253.1:0-14491 GCA_002564285.1 Tympanoctomys barrerae | reverse complement strand
AAAAAAAAAAAAAAAAGGTGACAGAACTAAGAAGAGGGATAGAGAAATCTACTATTGTAGTTGCACAGTTTACAAAAGTTTTCTCAATAACTGACAAAACAATCAGACAGATCCACTTGTAACATTAACAATTTGATCTAACTAATGTATTTAAAACACTCTAATGTATTTTCAGGATATATCCTTCTCAAGTACACATGGAATATTTATCTAAATAGAACAAGCTCTGCAAATAAGTAAGTTTCAACAAGTTTCACATGATCAGGGATTCAAATCACATAGCGTATGTGTGTGATCATATAGAATATTCTGGGGGAAATGAGACAGAATTTAAAAGCAGAAGTGTTTGAAAATTAACTAACATTCTTCTGAATGAACCACTGGTTTTTTTTTTAAAAATGGAATGAAAATTAGAAAATATTTTAAGATAAATGATGATGAAAAAATACAATTTATCAAAACTTTAAGATACATAAATTCAGCAAGGGTTTAAAAAGTCACCTGCACAGCTCTTCAGGTGGTTGTTCTACCCCGATTTTTACCCAAAAGCAATGAAAATATTTGCACACGCTGATGCTTGCACATGTGAGGGCAAGTTCATTTCTTGTTTGTTTGCTGGCAGAGATAGGGAACCAGGGCCTTGTACATGCTAGGCGAGCATGCTGTCATTGAGCTATACCCCAGTCCTCAGAACAAATTAGAAACAAAGGTCCATCGGTAGGTGAGTGGATAAGTAAAGTGCCCCACTTTTATTCCAGGGAATACTACTGAGAACTAAAAAAAAACCTTACAAATTACAAATTTATATGACATGGGTGAATGTCAAAACATGCTGAAAGGGATGAAAAGTACAGACCCTATTATTCCTTCAATATAAAATACTGGAAATCAAACTAATTAATAAAGACAGCCAAGCAGATTAGTAGTTGGCTGAGGATAAAAAGGGATAGAAATTAGGGGTTTCTATGAGGCAGAAGGTAACTTTGAGGTGTAAAACTATTCATCATTTGTGGTAAAAGCTGTGTGTGTGTGTGTGTGTGTGTGTGTGTGTGTGTGTGTAAAATATACTTATATATGTAAAAATCCATATAGCCTTCTTGTGATTGGTCTGAGGTGACCTGTGAAAATGGTTTGCTACTCTCTTGGCCCAGAAAACCCCATGAAGTCATGCAAATCAAATCTTTGCATTCACTTTAAGAATATGTGTGCAACTTCCCAGGCCATCAAGGGTATGCATATCCAAAAGGCCACCAAGTATCTGAAGGATGTCACATTAAAGAAGCAATGGGTGCCATTCCAACGTTACAATGGTGGAGATGGTAGGTGTGCCCAAGCCAAACAGTGGGGCTGGACGCAGGGTCAGTGGCACAAAAAGAGTGCTGAATTTTTGCTGCACATGCTTAAAAATGCAGAGAGTAAAGCTGAGCTTAAGGGTTTAGATGAAGATTCTCTGGTTGTTGAGCATAGCCACGTGAACAAAGCACTCAAGATGCACCACTGCATTTACAAAGCTCATGGCTGGATTAACTCATCCATGAGCTTCCCCTGCCATATTGAGATAATTCTTACTGAAAAGGAGCAAATTGTTCCTAAACCAGAGGAGGATGTTGCACAGAAGAAAAAGATATCCTGGAAGAAACTGAAGAAACAAAAACTTATGGCACGGGAATAAATTAAGCATAAAATAAATGCAAATAAAATTAATGTTGTTGGCTACTAGTAAACACTTTAGGTGTCCTTATCAGATGGAAAAAAATGTAATTGTATACTTTATGTGCAGTTACGTCTGATTATAAATCTATTCCATCATAATAAAGCTTCGAGTTTCTTTCAAAATATAATTCTAGAATGTAGCCTTTTGCTCCTACTATGCAAGATTAAAGAAAGTGCACAAGCCTGGCCCTTTCTCTCTAAACCACTATAACAGCAGGCAAAATGTATGGGGGTACTGCGTTCAGGCATTTGACAAGAAACAGCACGAGACTAAAATCCCTGCTAGGCAGCAACCCTGAGCTTAACGTGATGCTTGCCCTGATTCTCTAGGGAAAAATTCTTGACTGTAGCACAGGAAGTGCAGTCCCAGTAGACCTTGGCAGTCTTCCGAAGCCAACAGGCAAGGGTTAGAGATTGGGGAAGATAAATGATCTAAATCTATGGGGCAGGGTAGCGGGAATAGGGGAACTCTGAAAGGAAAGGATTGGGTGGCAAGCATGTAGGACTCCCTTATAAGTCCTTGTCTATGGAGGAGGCTGTGTCCATGGAGGGTAAGAGCATGAGACTTTCTAGACATCAGCTATTTGAAAAAATACAAGAGGACAAGCAAGTGTCAAACCGTACCAAAAATTCAGCCTAATTTTAAAAAGATGTATGATGTTCTCTATGCATGTACCAGCTCACCATCATGAATGCAATCATTGGATACTGAATACATGCATGAATAAAAAGTTAAAATTAGAAAAAGGAATTTCATTCTAGCCAACAACTCACTAATACCTCATTAATATCTTAAGATTCAATGGAGGCTCCTTAAATGTTGCCCTTCAGAATCAAGAGCAATACCCATGATTGAGTCTTGCTCCAGACCTGTTTTAAAAGAAGACTAAGGCCACATCCAGACAAAATATCCAGGAGAGAAAGAGCCTGTGTGGTGACCTCTGCTCAGTTGGTGGGTTGGGAAACAGTTTCACAGCTCAGCCTTAACAAAATATGAAACAAAATTGTCACTCATCAAAGGTCATAACTTAGCTCCCATGTTACACACACAAAAAAGTGACAGTCTTTACAGATGCAAACACTGTCCAAAATCTCCCCAATGTATGATTTCTAAAGGCCTTTTTTAATTTAAAAAACCCACTAGATATGCTAAGAAATAGATAATTAGAATCTACTGTCAGAATAAAGGAGCTGATAAAACAAAATTCTGAAATGGTCTACATATTGACCTAGTAATGACATTAAGCAGTCTTACAGTTAAAAAAAAAAAAAAGAAATGTAACACAGTCTTAATGAAAGAACAAAAAAAAGCATCTATGCAAAGAAACAGACTTAACACATGAAGACTCTATTGCAGAAAGTATAGTAATTGAATTGGAACACTCACTTGGTTTAAAAGCATGTTAAGGTAGCAGCAAAAAGAATTAGTAAACATTAAGAGAGATCAGTAAAACTTGTTAGCCTCAAAAACAGAATGAAAAATTTTAATGATAAAAATTAACACAACTTCAGGGCCCTGTGTGAAAATATTAAAATACTTTCATAGATTTAATTGAATTCCCAGAAGGGAAATACAATTGGAAAGGGGCCAAAAACTATGTGAAAAAAAATAATAGCCAAAAACATATGAATGGCTAGACATCAACAGAACTCATCATGCTGACTGGACCAGCTAAGAAAGAAACAGAACCATTGGTAAAGACACACGACATTTAGGAGGAGGGAGATAAACTCTACTACTGTCCAGGACCCAGCAATAGTAGTAAAACTTTAGAAATACTCTCCAAAGTAAAGGACAAACTATTACATCTGCCACCTCTACCACCACCTACCACTAAGTAGTAAACAATGCATGGTGGGCCTTAGGGTCATACAGCTATATATTCTATACCTAAGAACATTCCTTCTACCCATTGGCAGGATGAAAGGCTACATGCCTTCAGTGGGTCAGATCAGGAAAGAGCACTTCATCAAGTACAGGCGGGAATGCACATGGTCCTGTCACTTGGACAAGATACTCTGAGATACCAGGTTATTTGAGGTATTGGTGATAGATGAAGATGCAGTGTAAGCTAATGAAAAGTCCTCCTCAGACAATAACAACCTAGATCTCAAGGTTCCAGAGTATAGTAACACCAACTGCAGCAGCAAATATTGCATCCTTCCAAAATAGCTGTTAGTGTGTTACTGCACCTTGGTAGAAACGAAGAGCCAAGCACAGAGCATAACATGACCATGCAGCCCAGTTCACTGTAGTGAGCAGGGTTCTGTCAGAATGACCATCTTCTAAGACTGAACAAACCCCAAGACAGTATGTCATGTCATAAAAACAAAGAAAAGAAGAAGTGTTTCATCCAGAAGAGTAAGAGGAGGACCAGTGCTACACAGCATATGGCACAAACTCCACCTTCCCACCACTGTGGAGTGAACCTGTCTCCTTTAGCACACATCTTCGGCTTAGGCCTTAGAACCATCTGACAGGAAAGGAAATCACCTGTCCTGGTCCTTGGGTGGGCCTGCCTGTTATGTGGGGAAGCCAAAATCCAAGCAGTAGCTTTCCTAGAGCCCTACACAGAGGTGACCTGGAGAGGAGACTTTCCCTGCTGTGGATGGGCCAGGCAATGCCCCAAGTCATCCACCTTTGCACAGACAGCTCTCCAGGTTAGAGTATGAACAGACAATGATGGCAACTGTTTGGCCACCTGGTCAGAGATCCAGAAAAGAGGGATTAGGAAATCAGAGACTAAGAAGTCTTAAGAAGGAGAGACACATGAGTATGGTAGCTATGGCCATGGGCACAAAAATGTGAAGATATTTGTGGAATGTGTTCATGGGCATTACAATGTAAGCTCCACAAAACCCACGGTGTGAACCACAGTGAGAAGTAGATAAAATGGCTTGGCTAGCTGATGTCAGCCACTTTCTGGCATTAGTGCCCCAGGGTTCATGAATAGAGCCACTGTGGAGGCAGGGATAGAGCCCCACAGCTCATGTTCAGGCTGAGCCAATGACTAACCAGGCAGCATCAGAGACAAATGCAGGCTCTGCAGCACAGCACAGCCCTGCATGAGGCCAACCAATCCCTTGGCAACTACCCTAGACTCTTCCCACTCAGGAAAGATATGATGACATAAATATCTACTCTGGTATCTATGTGGTCTTTTCTGCCCACAAGGAGCAATATTTAACCCAAGAGCACAGGATGGCACAGGATCTTCCAAGAGACCAAAAGATCTACTTCACAATAAAGGAGACATGCGACCAAGCACAGAGGACCATGGAGTCCACGGCTCCTGTCACACACCTCAGTGAGCAGAAGGGCCCAGACCAATGGAAGGACAGAGTCACTTGTTGAAAACACAGTGCTCTCTCAGAGTTTGCTTAAGATTGAGGAGTATGTACTTTAAATCAATAGCTCTTATGTGGTGACTTGTCCCTGCTTGGTTTTTTCTAACACCCAATGTGTCTTTCCCAATACCAACAAGCAATTCTGCAATGCTCTGATGCCAACCAGGCACCCAATAATTCCACTCAATTCTGACACTAAGCACCAGGTCAGTGCAGACTCCTGCGCATCATGGGCTGAGTCCAACTCCAGACACCAGCCTCAGTGGGGGCCCCAGGTGACACCAGCCAGCTGATCACAAAGTCACCAGGCTCCTATAAATCCTTCCTGAGGTTCAGCAATCTGAGGGAATGCCTCACAAAGTGCAGCAAAATGTTTTACTCATGATTTCCAGTTTACTGTAAAAGAAACAACTCAGGAAAAGCCAAGCAGAATAGATGCACAAAGGGAAAGGCGCGGGAGCTCCCAGCAGCCTCCCAGCACTCTCCCATTCACCCCTGCAGCTCCTTGAACCTTTAAAGGGATTTCATTACATAGACATGATAGATTAAATTTTTGGCCACTGGTTGGGGGCAGGAGGGCTGCTGGAACTGAAACTCTAAACCCTCTTATCCTTTTTCTGGTAACCAGCCCCCAACCTCAAGCCCCACTTCCCATGAGTCATCTCATTAGCATGCAAGGACAGTAAACTCCAAGGGTTTTATGAGCTCTGTGACAGGAACTGAAGACAAAGTCCAGTGAATGGGTGGCCCTGCTCAACAACACCCCTAGGCCCTCTGTAAAGCTTGGATGTCCTGTCTCTGAAACTCGGGGCTCTTTGAGCTTAGGGAAAACTCATACCAGAAATCCCAGAGAGCCACACTCAATAAACTGTAACACTTGTCACCTGATGTTGTAGGGCCAAGGACCAGCAGACAAGGAATCACCACCCTGAGAAGGCATGGACCCCAACCATTGGGTGGAATTAGGCTGCTTCCGACTAGGAGGCCAGCATAAGTTTGTTGTGAGCTGCCCCCTTGCTCTGTTTTGACAGAAAGCAAATGAGTCCAGCAGCCACATCCAGAGGGGGCACAGTAGCTAAGGGCTCACAGCTCCCAGGGTTGAAGGTCTGGGTCATCCCCGAATGGTTGTCTTTATATCTCTGCCTGGATTAGGTTGTGAAAGAAAGTTGCTTGGTCAAACACTAGACATTGCTAACATTAACATTTAAATCAGTTGACTTTTCAGTAAAGAAAATTATTCTCAAAAATATGAGTGACCCTCACCTAATCAGTTAAAGGCCTGGAGAACAAAATCTGAGATTTCTAGAAATGAAACAAGTCTGCCTCAGGACTCTAGTCCAGTAGTGACCCCGCCTGAGTGTCCCACCTGCCACCTCCACTGCAGAACTGACTTGCCAGCCCACAAAATGTATGAGTTCCTTAAACAGATCAGTCTCAGGTAGATAACAGGACATAACAGGGCAGACAGGCAAGGACCCTCTTTGTTTTACTTCTCTGGATAATTCTGACTGATACCTACCAGCAGGCAAGCCCCCCAAGACCAAGAGCAACGCTAGCTGAGGATGACAGGAACCTAGAATGGACAGTGAAGAAGGCAAGCACAGGTGTCAGATGCAGCCCCAGCCCACCTGGCTGCTTTAGAGTAGGAGGCCAGCATATGTTTGCTGTGAGCTGCTCATCTCAGCTCATGCCCTGGACCTGGAGGACTGGCCTTACAGTGGGGATGCAGCTATAGTTCATCCCATTTACCTTCCATTTCTCAGTTCTCTCAGGAAAAGGAAGATGAGACTCCTGGAAGAGCAGTCCTTCAATATACAAAGATGTTAAACTAAGAATCAGACAAGATAGGCTGCAATAGACCCTATGTATACTCCCAGGTACCCTCCAACAATGAAGCCTTCTCCCGGGTTCTGGGAATGCCACAGCAGAGACCCCTCCACAGCCACACAGGGATACAATGATCCTCCCATAGAAACTTGCCAGGGTTACATTCCAAGATGGCTTGTGGGTGCCTGAGTCCAAGCATACTTATGATCAAATTTTATATATGCTATGCTTTTTCCTATAAATACCTACTTATGAGAAAATCTGATTGATAAATTAGATACATAAGATATTAACAGACTAATAATAAAAGAGAACAAATATAGCATAGTAGAACTGCTTTGACCATTATTCTTGTATCTCAGTGCTATTATTTGGCACAATACAGGATACTTGAACACAAGCACTGCAATACTGTCATAGTCAATCTACTAATCAAGATGGCTTCTCACATAGAGAACAGGGATCCATGGACAAAGGCAAGATGCTTGTCCCGCACCAAACAGAGGGACAGCATGAGATTTCTTCACCCTACTCCAAAAGGAATGCAATTTAAAACTTACAAATTGCATATTTCTGGAATTCCCCATTTAATATTGTGAACCAGAGAGAAGCACATGTAAGGGGATACTCCTCTATACTAGAGGAGGACAGCTGCAGCCCCCATGGTGGCATGGCTGTGGCGGTGGCGGTGGCAGGCTGTGTTTCCTACCTGGTGTGGCCCACATGAATGACTAAGGGAGGAGAAGCTAAGAAAATGCAGCTCCCTCCCAGCTTCAGAGCTGGGGGGCCGCAGGGGCCAAGACCCTGTGGAGAGTACACACAGCTCAACTTTTCCCTGTGCTGACTGTTGTTGGCTCTAATGACTGAGAAAGAGGAATTAACGTCTTGGGATGTCATTGTGAATTGACTAACAGCACCAAATAGGAAGCAATAAAGTTTCTATGGTTTGGATTGTATGGAAGTCAAGACAGGCAAAAATGAACTATGGTGATAGAACAGCGGTTGAGTGTGTGTGTGTGTTTGTGAGTGTGTGTGTGCTTGCGTGTGCATGCATACCCAGGGAGGTTGTTAGTGACTGAGAAAGGATGCAGAGTAATCTAGGGAGTCGACTAAAGTGCTCTCCATCTTGATCTAGGTAGTAATCACATGGGCACATACATATGTGACAATACCTACCAAATGTGTGGATTTGTGTAATTGAGAGCACCAAGTGATATATAATTTAACAAGTATTTAAAAAAAATAAAAAAGAATTGAGTAAAGCCCATTTAAAACCCAATTCTCTCTAGACCTCACTTTTTAAATTCCAAAATAAGGAATTGGAGTAGCAGGGTCAAAATAATCCTTTGAAGTGTTTTTACAAATTGAAGGAAGGAAAAAACACAAAATCTCATTTTGAAGTAGGGATTGTTCTCCAAAGAAAAGCAAATGGCCTGACCCAGAACCTCACAGCCATGGGGTGTGGCGGTATTCCTCTACATTTCCAGGGATGGGACGACTGATGCCAGCGCATGTCCTGGGTCTGGAGGATTGCTCTTACAGTGGGAATGCAGAGTGGAGTACAATGCAAAGCCCATGAGCAGTCACATTCCCTTGCTGTCTGAGATCCAGTCAAAAGGGATTTCATCACATGAGGTGACACAATGTGAAGGAGACTTTCCTTGGATAACTGGGCAAAAACACCTGACCTGCTTCTACCCCTCTTCACCCCACCCCCACCTAAGCAGGGACACTTGCAGCCCCAGAAGCTGCTAGAAGCCTTCTGCTATCTAGAGGGGGTCAGCTTAGGAACAAGCCAACTGTCAAAGGGGACAAAGGTAAAGGGATCCCAACCAATGCAGCAACAGTCTTGGTGAAAATATGGCCCTGCTCCTCAAGCCACATCTGAAGACTGATCTGCCTGTTGGGCTCTTCAACAGCAGTAGGAGACCATAAATTCCTTTTTATTATTTAAACCAGTATAGGTTAAGATTTTTCTCACTTGCAGCTGAAATCATTTTTTCTTGTCAGCAGCGCTGAGGGATACTGGAAAACCTGATGCTGTTATCCGGAGGACACTTTGGCACTGCATATTGAAAGATCTAAATATGGGCAAAGCCTTAGACCTAACATATAAACTTGTAAGAATGTATTCATTCATCTGACAAATATTTAAGCACTGACTATGTGCCAAACACCATTCAAGCAGTCAGAGACTTACTGGTAGACAAAACAAAGGCCCTTATGGAACCGGCCTTAAGTAGGAACCAGGCATGGGTAAAACTATTTATTTACATGAGTATTAATTTCATTTTCCTCTATCATAGGGAAAAACTGGAAATAATACAAATAAGCCCTCAAAGCATTACCTAAATAAATGTTAGGGGATTGACATGATAAGATGCTAGTTGGCATTTAAAATGAATTATAAAAACGACTGAATGATAAGGAAAAATGCTTACCATGTAGGTCAAAAAATAGGATGGAAACACATAATGCAGAATGTAACCCACATTTGTACACTTCCATGGATATATGTATAGGAAATGTCCAGAATTAGTTATTCTGAAAGATAAATGATTGTTCTATGGAGGAGAGTTGTGGGTGATTTTTATATTCTTTTTTGTGTATCTTTTCATAATTTTCTATCATGAGTATGCCTCTCCGTTGTTATTACAGAAAGCATTAATCTTACAAAATAATCACAGGTAGTTTACACTAAAAAGTAGAAAAATAACACTTGCATATTAACCCAGGGCTATCTCTTAAATCTAAGATGAACCTCCCTGTACATCTTATGAAAAGTACAAGCAGCAGCCTCCATCCTGTGATGGGTCTACTCAGGGAAAACTATTAGAGCATTTTCTGACACATATGTGGCTTTGTTTTATTGGCTTTGTCTTGTTTATTTCTTTTTTTCTTTTTGGTGGAACCGGGAATTGAACTCAGGCCCTTGCTCTTGCCAGGGAAGCGCTTATTCTACTGAGCCATCCTGCAGGCCCCTTTTATTTCTACAGAGCTGGGGCTCAAACCCAGGTCCCTGGGCACGCTAAGCAAGTGCTGTACCACTGATGTCCCTCTCCTTCCTTATATTTGTGATTTGTAGGGGAACAAACCTTTGCAAGACATTATTGAAGCAAGTTCCCAACATTTGGACAAGGCCCTACGTCGCCAGTCCTGGAATCCGAGGCTCCTTCCACAGCTCTGCGCCCTTTACCCAGCACACAGGAAACATCACTAGAATGAATCTGTCATCGAGAGAGAGGTCATTCAATACATTTGGAAAGTACCATCGGTTCCCTAAAAATAACTTGGCAACTCAGAGATTCACTGCTTAAAGACTTAAAACCAAAGTACACCCTGAATTTAAAATGCAAAGAAGCATACTGTAGGTTTAAAATGTTTCCATTCTCTTCCTCGCCTTCCAGATTTATATAACAGAATCTAAAATGTGGTCACACCGAGAGCTACTTCTACCCAGACTGGGGAAGGCTGTGTGCAATATGAAGATGGTAACAGACTGCAGTGTCTCACATCATGTTCCTTGCTGCGCTTGCCTCAACTTCCTAAACAACCCTATTGTCCTCTTCAGCTTGGGGATGTTGCATATAAAAGCAACATTATGACCTTAATGATTGAATAGCAATGTCAAATTTCCACTTCACCTTACCACCTGAGATGTGATTTAATGCAACCTGAATAGATGTCTCAGAGAGGGACCCAATGTGCATTGACTAGTTTTCCAACAACCTCTTCTGCACACTAAAATAACAGCACCAGACTGGACTGGGGACATGATTCAGACAGAACACTTACCTGGCATGTCAAGACTCTGGGTTCAATCTCCAGCATGGAAAACATAAAATACATGCAGAATTTATGACCCACATTTGTGACCTGTTGCTACTGCAAGAGAATCACCCAGCTACCCAGAAAAACTGAACTACAGCTGACGTAGGACTTCTCCAAAGACATGGAAATTTGTGGGCTCTTGTAATAGAATATTCACAAAGATCCTCAAAGGTAACTAAAACATTTGCATATATTTGGTTTTCCCTTTTAAAAAAAATTAAGTGCCTGGCCTAAATATTTTGCAAGTAGTGCCATCAAGAATATAGTTATTGCCATCAAGCTTGAGAGAGTGTCTTTAAGATATTAATTCTTCCCAATAAATATTTCTGTAGTGCTAATTACGACTAGAACTCGGCTGAGGGTTTCAGTGATCCACTCCAGATCTACTGATACCAACGACACTCTCCCTACCCAGAAGTAGCTTCTCATTTGAAGCGCTACTAAGAGCCACAGTAGTGCTTCTCAACCTTCACGAACTATTATTCTTTTTTAAACAAAGTTCTTCTAAAAGCTTGTAAGCTTCCAGTCACACTCCATGAGAAAGTGGTGGAGGTAAAGAGAAAAAGGGAAATGAATCTCCAATGTTTAAGTTTGGTTCTGGCCTTTAATAGTCAGATACAATTTTTGAACAAAGTAGACAATAATTTACTGTAAGTAATAAAGTAGGATTGATCTTGCCAACAAGTAGGAACCAAAGATTCAGGGCCCATCCAGGTGTACTAATTTGGATATGACAAGCTTGTAACTTTTATATTATTTTATGGCTTTTTCTTTCCAAAGATGTTCACATCCCATTGCACAAGGCTTTTGAATATACTAGTATTCTCTGCCAAAAGCAGCTGAGAAAGCAAAAAGTATTTATTAAAGTATTGTTTTCCAAACCTGAATTTGTAATGGGTAATTGTTCAGAAATATTTGGTACTTAATAACCTTGAACCTTGGAATTCAGAAAGACTTTATAGCCCCGGGGCTACATGGTTTCATGGCTCAGGTTCGTAAATCCACCAAGAATGGATTTGGCCATGTAACGGAGCTCACTTTGTGTAGTTGTGAAATAAAACCCATAGAGGGTGTCAGTTATGCCTAGCACAGTGCCTGCCTAAGGTAGACATTCTGTGAAGGTTGTGGAGCCAAACTGGATACGCATTCTCGCTTCTACTTCAACAGGTCAGGAAAACATAAACAATGATGGCAAATAAGGGATCACCATCCCTCTTAAACTTTGTTCTTGAAGACTCACGTAGCATCAGAGGATTAATTAGTAATACTTTAGGTGTCTCTGGGACACCTAAAACTTAGGGAATATCCTGGTTATCATCTTGTACAACATGAAACAAAATCTCTACCAAAATGATCAAACATTTACTGTCCTCTTAAAAGGATAAAGATACAGCAGACACGGACTGCAAAGAACGGCTGCATTGTTTGCTCAGGATCAGTAGCGAAGAAGATCCTTATTTCCAAATGCCTAGACAAGGACCCAGCTAACCCAACCTGGGATCAGAATTTCCCTGTGGATCTCACCCTCACCTAGTGAACATCCTAGCTTCTGGCTTTACTCCCAGAGACCCTCCTTCCCTGCTGGTGTCACAGTCCCTTCCAGGCTGGGCTCCCTGTCCCTGTCCAGGTACAGAGAGACACAAGAAAGACAAAGTCACCCTCTAAGGCTTCCTTGTAACTAGCTTCCACTCACCAAAGGATTTTGCCTGAGCCTCAGCAGAGTATTGTAATTCTTAAGTGACACTGCAAGATGGATGTTGAATATCAAACACATGCCTCCTCTACCTCAGAACCTGCTTTGTTCTTCCTGATTTGTAACAATCATCTTCCATCACAGCCATACCCAGAGTCCGCTTTTAACCTGTACATGAGTGAGGCAAGGAGGAGAGAGAGAGGGTACTGTTTACATTCCCACTTTCTGGCTCTCATCTGTCTATAAAACTGATTTTTTTTTTTCAATTGCATTGGGAATTCTTTTAACTTGAGCTAAATTTTTTATTTCTCTATATCTCCCCATTGGAGGTTCAAACTTAAAAAAAAAAAACCAATAACCTGAAAAAGTCAACCCCATGCAGAAGCCAGCACAATGAATTTAATGTTTGCTCAGGAATATTAGCATTCTCAGTTGCTTCTGCAAACGCAACATTTCTCATCCTCTTGGGTTGATGGCAAAGAAGCCCTGAGAATAGAAAGAGTAAGTCTGTGCCTCTTTAACAGGTTAACATACTGACCTGCTTTAAAGGGAATAAATGGTGTGGTTTAGGGACCATTAACGTGAGGACTTCAAGAGATGCTCCTAGTGGTGAGAACTTAAAAGGAAATTGTGCACCGATTGCAGTGGGGGAATTTTTTTGCTCCCTTTAAATGTTTTCATCCAAACTCCAAGTATGACTGATTTGAAAGCCTAATGAAATGTATTTTTGATTAAAAGAAGTTACTAAAAAAGCTGTGTTAAATTAAGAAATATACGTGAAGTGAACTGTGTTCTACAAGTGTTTGCACATAGAAATCAGCAGTTATGTAACAAGTTGATTTTTTTTTAAAAAATTATGTATTTTACAGCTACATCTAGACAAAATAGATGAGGTCAGGTCATTACAGACTTTTGTACTTCAAACAGAAAATTCTTCACACAAAAGGGGGGCTTATGATAAGACATCTGTACATATCTTCTTAAGTGATTGTTGGGAAACAAAATTTGGTGATGGTGGAGGTTGAAGTACTAATTTACGGTCCTCAGAAATGGAAGGCCACGCCTGACGGACATGATATCTACCTTTGGCTATACTGCCAGCGATTAAAACTAATGACTCTCCGCCGCCCTCCAGCACGGTCTCCTTCCTCCCCCTGCTCCCTCCCTCCGGCTCTACACCTCTCTGGTTTCTTCCCCAGCTCCAGCTCTTTAAGGGCAAGGAAAGTTGGGGGCCCTCCTCATTCTGCAGCTCTCCAGAGTAGCCACTTCGGTTTCGTGGGCCCAGACCCTCGGCCCCAGGTGCCCTGCCTCCGCTGACCACCTCAGGCCTCAAGACCTCCAGCTCGCCAGTCCAGGTCGCCGGCCCTGTCACCAGGCCTATCGAAAAGAGCTCGCGTCGTAGGCTTTGGAAAGCAACGCAGCTCCCCCTCGGGCGCAGACTCTGCTGTCTGGGTCTGTGTTGGGGCCGCCCCGGGGCCCCAGGATTTTAACGGGTGAGAGCAGGCGACGCCAGAGCCAGGCCGCCTCCGGCCGCTGTCAGCCCTACCCAGCTCGGGCGACAGAGCCCAAGCCCGGCAACCCAGTGCCGCGCCACGCCGCGCCGGGAGAGAAGCAGCTGTTCCCAACAGCTGGGGGGCGGTGGCGCCCGGCGCCCCAGGTGCCGTCCCGGCCAATCGCAGGCGTCCGGCCCGCCCCCTCCCCAGCCGGGCTTCGACCCCCGGCCCGCGGGGGAAGGGAGCAGAGGGGCGGAGAGACGCGCTCGGCACTGGTCTTCCAGCTTCCGCGGCGGGAGAGACGGACGCGAGCCGAAGCCGCGCGGACACCCGCTGAGACCCCCGCGGCCACCTCCGCTGGACGCGCACCCGCCGACCCTCCCGCGCCCGCCTAAGGCAGTTTCCAAAAAGGAACCATCTACCTCCACGCGAGCCCTCCTCTTCGCCCGGCGACCACCCTCTCTCCGCCTATTTTTTACCCTCCCCGCGGGGTGAGTGGAAACGCGCGCACGTTCTCTAGACCCGGCTCCTAACCCAGACCCAGACGATCCGGAGACTCCGCGCGGCGACCGGCAGGGGGGGCGGG
>NDGN011337242.1:0-15223 GCA_002564285.1 Tympanoctomys barrerae | reverse complement strand
TAGGGAAGTATGTAGCTGTGCTTCCTCTTTTTGTCTTGGTCTTGAGGTGTGGCCCATATGGGTCTGTCTCTTCCAAGTGCCAAATTTACTTTGTCTTCCATCTTGTGTCCTCGAGGGCCTGGCCCTGTCTAACTGCCATTAATATTTCTGTCTAACTCGGCTGCCTACAACAATAACAAACTGGCTGCTGCGCATGCGTGCCACAGTCTCACCACCAGCATCCCTAGACAGATCTCCATCTCTCTTCCTTGCACGTGGACACTAGAAGGGAGAGCTGAGGTTCTCTTACTGGTGAGAGGGGTCAGTGTGATCACAGAGGGGATCAGCTTAGGACCTGGAGATGGCTGGTGACCCTGGGTTACCGGGATGGCCCATGCAGTCACCAACTTGATGAGGAGGAGACCAGATGGCCAGAGAGAAGAGTTGTGTCCAGAGGCCAAAGAATGCAGCCAGTGTCCAAAATGAAAAGGGCAGGACAGAACGGGTCCTCCCAGCGCCTCGGAAGGAAGGCTGGCTGCTGACCATTCTGGACTTCTGACCTGGAGCTGGAGGGATGCGCTCATGTTTGGGAGGCTCATGGCACATCGCAGCAGTAGGAAGTGAGCAGGGTCTGCACTGCCTTCTTCAGGCCCCCACCGGGCAGGCAGCACGCACCTGGGTCGAGGTCAGAGGATCCTGTGCCCATGTGGGCATCAGAACCAGGATCAGGGTGCTCTGTTCTGTCACACACCAGGGAATTTAGGGTCATTGGCTGACTCCTTGGGCCTTCGTTTCCACCTGTCTTCCTGAGGGGTGGGGAGATATTTGGATAAGGTACTTTGTGATTTAAATTAGTTAAGATGGGGTGGCAGATTTGTCTTTGTGGTTTTTTTTTTTGTGTGTGTGTGTGTATGTGTGTGTGTTTTAGTACAGGGTCTACAGGGTCTCACTACATGGATCGGACTCGTAGTGATTCTCCACTTTGCAGCCTCCCAAGTGCTGGGATTACAGGCATGCGCCACCATGCCCGGTCTCAATTGCCATCTCCCCCACGGGCTGGGCTGGCACTGGAACACCAGGATCAACTCAGCCCTGCGTCTGCCTAAGCAGGTGCTTTAATCTGCTGAGCTATTTGGCAGGCCCTTGTGTTTTGTTCTTTTGTTGGAGTCTCAGTGTGTACTTTAGGCTGCCCTTGGACGCCTCACAGGTGTGCTCCACCAGGCAGGGTTGATTCTTTGATTTGATGTGATAGCAACTCTAGTGCTTCAGGCAAGAGGGGCTTAGGAAATCCCATTGCTTGTAGACCTGGCCTTTGCCCTGTGGCTGGGCATGCCCTGCTTTCCTGCTATTGCCTGCAGGACTGAGTTCCCCTGAAGAACTCTTCTAAACCTTTGCCTGCCCCCTGCGGGCCCCACAAAGTGGCTGTCTGGGACCCCCAAAGCACAGAGCCATGGCTGTGCTTTCCTCACTTCTCTGTGGTTGCCAGCGTCTCCAGGCTGAGCTTGTGGCCTGGGGCCCCCTCTGTGTCCTGGTCACATAGGGCTTCACTGCCCTGCAAACCTTTGAAGAACCTCAGAGGGGTAAGATCTCTGTGCAGGTGGCTGGAAAACAGCGCAGCAACTGGGCTGGGCCCCGTAAATCCAGGGGCTGAAGAGCTCCTAGCGCGGTCTTGCAATCCGGGGCCAGCAGGGAGCTTGCTGTGGCAGGCTGTGTTAGCTGTAGCTTCTGTGACTGCGGTCTCGCCGAGTGTCTCGTTCTCATGCAGGCTGCGTACACAGGGCTGTTTTTCTAACAGTAGGCATACCTTGAGGGGAGCTGCTGGAAAAGGCATACCTTTTAGGGGTTCATGTCTGCTCCCAGAGTTCTTCTAGGAGGGAGGTGCCCATTCAGACCCTCTTCTCCCAGCCTCAGAAGCTGGCCTCACTCCCCAAGCTGGATGAAGACAGCTGGGTGGACAGAGCAGGGTGCATTGTGAGTGCCAGGTTGGCAGTGGGGTAGGATGGGATGACCTGGAACTCTCCGTGTAGGAACAGCACCCCTGCCCTGCTTCTCCCAAGTGTGAGGGGTACCTGCCTCCCAGGCAGCTGTGTCTGTGCCGAGGGGATCCCCACCCGGGTCTGCCTGTCTGCTTCCCTTGAATGGGGCACTTGCCCTGGTTTCTTTAGTTAGGGTGAGTGATGACATCCAATCAAGGGAGGGACTCCTTTCCCCTCATGAAAAAGTCATAGCAGCTTCTAGATTATCTGGTTATTCTCTGGAACTCTCCAAACAATTCAAATGTTTGTACTGGCTTTAAAATACTCTTTGTATGTTGTCTTTCTATTGGGCCAAATCAGTTTCTGACACTGTTATTAGCAGGAGAATCCAAATTACAAAATAATCAGCGACGGAACCAAGTTGCCAGGGAGGGATCAGGCAGGCAGCGTGGTGCCCTTGGTGTCAGCTGGTTGTGTAGCTGAAGAGCCATTACCTCTGTCCCCAGCAGAAGTGGGAAGGGTTCCCTGGGTGAGGGTGGTAGATGAGCTGGGGTTTGCCAGCTGAGGGTGGGGACCCCAGAGAGGGGACACCTTGAGCAAAGGCTCAGATGTAGACCAGAGCCTGGTGATTTTAGAGGTTTTTAGGGGTCCTCTCTGGAGGTTTTGAGAGGAGGACCTGGGCTCTGCTTTCTACCCAGTGCCTCATAGGCTGAACGTCTAAATGTCCCCATGTCCAGCTTTGCACTGAGGATTTGGGGATGTGAACATGGGACAAGTCTCCTGAGTGACATCGGTGAGCAGAATAGGCCAGCTGAGGCCTTGGGGACAGAGGTGTGAAGCAGGCTCACCTGGAGTCTACTCTGCGTCTATTCTAAGTGTCTGTCCTGTGCATTGTAGGACGCCTACCTGCTGGATGACTAGAGAACATCTCCAGTTCAACAATAGAAAATCAGCCAGACATTGCTGAATGTCAGGGGCAGGGAGGGTCCAATTCGCCCCCAGTTGAGAACATCTCTGGATAGAAGTCCTCTTAGTCACTTTTCTTTCTGGCTTCAGGCTGGTTTCATTGCCACTCAGCCAGGTTTGCAGGTCTTGGGTGGCTTGTGCGGCTGGAGATACTCATGCGTGTTCCTTATCTCTGAGGTCAGGAGAACCAGCTACCAGGCTCCACATGGACATAAGTGACATTGATCGGGAGTGTTGTTGCCGCTTCTCTCTAGAGAAGCTAACCTTGGGAGGGTACAGAGGTGATTCTGGGTGGCTTCAGAAGCCGTGGGAGTAACATGACACTTACACACGGGGTGAAGGAGGAGCCCCACATCTTTGGGAAAAGTGAGGAGCTCTGGATGGTATGTAGCCAGCTGACCTTGTCTTCTGCATGCAGGGAAAGGTAGGGAGGTAACTCAGGGGTGTTCTCCATACGCCTGCCTGAAATCTGCCAGTAGCTAAGCTGGGCTACACAGTAACTGAGTGAGCTGTGCCTGTTGTCTGTCTTGTGTAATTAATTTCTTCTGGGTCTGTTTTGTTTTGGTACTGGGAATTGAACTCAGGACCTTGCACTTGCCAGGCAGGTGCTTGTGCAGCTGGGCTATATCCTCAGTCCTCATTACCTGCTTCTGTTCCTACATGGCTGTTAGCCCTGTGCTGTGGGCTGGGCTCCAGCAGGCCTTTTCTCCTGGGTTGGCCTCTGTGTAATCCAGATTCTGGGCATTCAGAGGCGATGATGTCATCCGATGTTTCCCAGCAGAGCTGTATATGGTGTTGCTAGCTCCCCAGGACCTGTCCTGAGGAGGATTAGGACTGGTCTGGCCAGGAAAGGCACCACAGCAATCCTGCAGCCAAGTGAGATGGGTGTCCACGGACCCACCTCTGGAGTAGGGTTACGGTCCCCTTGAATCATGTGGGATAGTGGAGGGGCGTTGCCTGAAGGCAGGGTCTCAGAATGCAGGTGAGCAAGTCCATGCCTGTAATATAGCCAGGTGGTGTGTTGGCCCTGGCCTGTTCTTCCCTAGGGCCCTCTGGGACGTGTGCTTGGGCTCTCTCTATGTGGCAAATGGAAACCGGAGGTCCTCTGTGCACTTGGGGCTGGTCCCATACTCCGAGGGGGGCTCCTTCCCTCTTATTTCATCCGGCCTCCTACATTTTCTTGAGAGCTGTCTGCTAAGATTAGTTCTGGGCTTCTAACCACTGCCTGGCACCATCAGGTTGGAGTGTGAACTGCTGCTGCCTCCTTGCAGTACCTGGTGTGAGGCCTCAACCTGCGCTCTTTGGCCTGAGCACCACAGCTGTTTCTAGTTCTTGTCTCCTTGGCTGCTCCTAAGCGCACACCCTCCCCAGAAAATGCATCCTGCAGAGCAAGGTCAGGTTGGCACTCAGAGTGAAGCCTGCAGAGTTGCCCCTTGTGCACGAGCAGGCATTTTTCTTCCTGTCTATACCTGGAGGTACACAAGGACCTGAATTCCATCCCTGGTACTGTGTGCTGTGCTGGGCCCACCCCAGGCCTGCTGAGCCAGCCACTGAATCCAGGCGTTGTTGTGCACGCCTGTAACCCCAGCACTGGGAAGGCTGAAACAGGTGGATCACTGCGAGTCCGAGCTGCGTAGTGAGACCCTGTACCAAATACATAAATTAGAAAAAAAAAATCTTCCTAGTTTTGAGAACATGTCACAGGCACCTGGCACAGAAGTGAGGGACACAGTGAAAAAGGATCTCCTGCCCGGCCCCAGTTGCCTCTGCCCTGGACCAGGGCCATGCCACGGGCAATCTCCTGCAGCACTTCCACATTCCTCCTGTGTATACACAAGCACACATTCTTCCCCTGGATGTTGCCCTTAACACGGATAGTTGTGTACAAAACAGAGGGTTTTGTACTTGTATTTTTCACATGGTAACATCGTGAAGACAATTCCTTACCAACAGGCACAGAGCTTCCCTGCTTTTCTGCTGCTTCGTGCTATTGCTTTGATGGCTTGCCGTTTGTTAGTGGTGGTGCCTCGTGGGGACTAGTAGTCTGCTGCCAGTCTTTGCAGTCACAGACACCTTGGCGGCTGGAGCATTTTGCACAGCAGAGCGTGCCTGGTGTGGTGAGGTGGGGTGGAGGAGTTGGGGTTTCCAGGGGGGACAGCTGACCTCTTGACAGCCAGCCGCCAGTTTCTCTCTCCGCCACCCACATCCATTCCTTCTCCCTCTTCCTTTCTGGTTTTGTGATTTTCTTTCTGAATTTCTCGGCCGAGGCAGGATTTCCGAGCCTGCTCCTTGGGCCTCCACAGCTGCCAGAGCCCTTGCCCTGCAGCAGTTCCCAGTGCTCAAGCAGGCCCCGCGGGTGATTGTGGGTTGCTCTTGGTGTTTTCTTTTACATATTTAGGACAGGGTCCACTGGTCTCGCTACATAGATCAGACTCATAGTGGTCCTCCTGTTTTCAGCCACCCAAGCGCTGGGATTACAGGCCCTTGCCACCATGCCCAGTCTCAGTCGCTGTCTCAGCACACCCCGAGGGCAGGGCTAGCACTGCACACCGGGATCGAACCCCAGCCGCTGTGCTTTGCCTGAGCAGGTGCTTTAGTCTGCTGAGCTGTCCGGCCAGCCCTGCTAATATGTGGGATGCTCCTAGTGTTTTCTTTTCTTTTTCTGTGTTGCTGAGAGGAGGTGGTGCTGGGTCCAGGATTCCATGATTGGACTGGCATCTCAGGGTTGGAGACTGCCCACCACCCAGTTACAGGCACCTGGCCCTCACCACAGCCTGGGCTGGTCCAGCCCTGGGCCAGATTCTGGGTCTCCTCAGCCTTCTGAACCTTGGTCTGCTCCTCTGAGTGATGGTGTCAGCGGTGCCTCACCATCATAGGACTGTCAGAGGTGTTGGAGGGCAGCGAGGGTGTCGGGTGTCTGTGGCCTGATGCGGATGCACAGGAGAGCCAGGCACCCCCTTTTCTGCCAGAGTTGCAGTTACCTTGTACCCTCAGCCCCGACCTGGAAGAGCTGCAGGGCTCCTGGGAGCTCAGTCCCCTAAGATTTGAGCCAACCTGTTCTCTAGATGACTTCTTAGGTTGTTGTTGACTTTTTAATTTATGTGTTCCATCTGATGGAAGTTAGAGGCCTGTTTTGGTTGCTTTTTTTCTTTTAAAGGACTGGATAATGCAAATATGGACTGATTGGAAGTCACTATAGTTGAGATGAGGGGTGAGGGCCGTGTGCTTATATAACCTGGGTGTGGGCAGGACTCGCTAGGGGAAAACTAAGATTTTGGGGAGCCCCGGGGAGACTCCCCACCCCTGGTGGCATGAGTCACATGTAGCCTTCACTGCACCAGACTCTCCCATCCTGTGGGCCACATTCTTGTTTGGGGTTAAGATTTTCACCTTGGAACCAGGGCAGGGAATCAGAGGCACTTGCTGGGTGGCCTGGGGTTGGTCTCGTTATTGTCACTGGTGTTCACTTCAGTTTTCTCCTCTCTCCAGTGGGCCCAGGGTGACCTGGGCATGGGATGAGCTTCTGAGGTATCTAGGGTCTCAGAAAGCATGGCTGTTCTTGGTGAGGCTGTCCTCTCCTAGGCACTGGTGGCCTAGGGTTGTGCCACTGTGTGTCTAGCCTGTCCCTCATGAAATCATGGGTCCGGATGAATATTGGCCACCATTCCTTCAGGGACTGAGGGGAGAGGATGACATGAGGTTTTTTTTTTTTTTTTTTTTTTGTGGTGCTGGGGATCAAACTTAGGATCTCGTGCTTACTAGGCAGGCACTGAAGCCACTGCGCTATCTCCCCGGCTCACACATGATGCCTTTGAAAGCCTGGCCCATAGTGGTTCTCACACTGAGTTCTCACGGTCTGTTGAACTATCTGGAGTTCCCATGGTGGACTTGGTCAGCTCTCGGGGCCTTGGTGCTCCTGTCTCCTGTGGTGAGTCCTTTGTGCAGTTACACTGAGTGCCCGGATATAGGAAATGGTAGGCAGCAGCTCAGCCTGAAGGGTGAGGTGTGGTACCTGCTCAGGCTGCCTAGAGGTTTCCTTTGTACCTGTCTCCTCTCAGAGTCCACAAGCCCCTCAGGGTCCCAGATTGCCTGGCACATTTGCTGTACCCTCAGTTTGCTTAGCCAGGCCAGGCCAGATCTTTTCTTTCTGTGGACTTTCAGTGACCAGCTCTGGCTTGTGAGTGTCTGTGTGCTGGGTGGGCACATAGTTCTGAGTTTGGCATAGGACCTGCTCCAAGGAGCTGGTCCCACCCTTCTCTGAACGCCTGCCAGAGGTCTTTCTTCTCAACAAAATGTGCACAGCATAGCCAGACATGGTGGCATGTGTCTATAATCCCATTACTCTAAGAGGCTGAGGCAATAGAATCTCAAGTTTGAATACAGACTGGGTAATTTAGTGACTTGGTGGGATCCTGTCTCAGAATTGAAAAACAGAAAAGGACTGGAATATAATTCAGTGTGAAGACTCTGGGTTCAAACCCCAGTACGGCAGGCAGGCAGGCAGGCAGGCAGGCAGGCAGGCACGCACGCACGCACGCACGCACGCATGCACGCACATGCATGCACACACTCACACGCACACACACTGGCGTGCACATACACTTTGCTGTCTGTCTCAGTCTTCACCCCAGCACGCTTCCTGGGTGGTGACAGTCTACTTTGGAACAAAGGGAGTGGGAGCTGGGAGCCAGGAGCCAGGGTGCTCTGGGAGTGTTGTGCGGGGGTGGGGTGGGGGAAGGTGCTGTGGGCCAGGGAAGGCTTCCTGGGAGAGCCTGCCAGAGCCTTGTCCTAAGGGCTGGGGTATGAGTGAGACGTCTGTGAGTGTTGGCCCACTCAGAGATGGGCCCAGCTGAAGCTTGTGGTAGGAAGTGCAGGCGGGGAGATGAAGGCCAGCTGGAGCCTGTGTGAGCCCTGGGCTGATGCACACCCAGACCCAAGCCCCAGGGGGGAGATGGGTGGAGGATTCGGGGATCAGACCAGTCTCAGGCTGTAGGTGAACCAGGGGCTAAGGGCTGGGCAGGGAGTCAGTGGAGACCAAAGGTGGCCAGAATGGAGAACTGGCTGGTGCACAAGAAGGGCACAAGCTGTGGCTTCCTGCAGGTGACAGCAAATGGGCCATGTTGTCCAGCTAAGGTGGTCAGATGTGGGGAGCCACAGGCAGTGGTTGAGCTGAGCACAGCTTTGGCGCTGCATCTGATGGTGCAGAGAGTGTTGTCAATTTGGGGCCTGCTGGGAAGGCCTGTCTGGGTCCCAAGGAGACAGCTGCTGTCCATGTCGCAGGACTGAAGCCTGCCCTTTGGGAGCCAGCCCTCTTTTAAGCTACAGGTGTTTGTGATGGGGCATGGGAGCTTGGAAACGTGGTTCTTAAAGACAAGGCCCCTGTGGGGACGGTGTGGGAACCCAAGTGCCGGTTCCTCCACAGCTTCCTGCCCTGTTCTGTTTCAGCCCTAGTGGACATTTTGGAAAGCATGCTTCCTGACTGCTGGAGTAACACTTGTTTTCTTTGTTTTTCTCTACAGGAAACGAGGCATAGAGGTTGTGCAGGTGAGTACAGACTATGTTTCAACTATTTTCCAAATAGAGGGGCCCCCAGAAGCAGCTTCCCATGTCCTTGAGCATCTGGGTGCTTGACCCTTCCTCTGCGTGTATCTGGTTTCTGACTTCCTCTGAGGAGCTGACACAGTTTCTGACCCAGGCTGGGCACAGATGCAGGCTGCTGGCTGCTCAGATGTGGAGATTTATGGTGGTTTTGTTAGAGAAGGAGGCTGGAGGGGATTAGTTTGGGAGTGGAGAGGGCATGGTAGTGCGTGGGCTTGGATAGTGAGGGTGAAGGGCCAGTGGACACACAGTAAGGTTTCCTATCATTGTGTCCCCTGGATGCACTTGGGTTGGGCTCATTGGCTGGTGAAGGAAGATGGGTAGATGGAGGGAGGGAGAAGAAATGGCACATGATAAAGGAAGGGAGGATGGGTAGATGGAGGAGTACAGAAGGATGGATGGAAGGAGAGGGAAGGATGGGTAGATAGATGGAGAGATAGGGAAGAATGGATGGAGGAAAAGGGAAGTTTGGATGGATGGGATGGAGGGAGGGAAGAAGGGGGACGGAAGAATGGATGGAGGAGGATGCATGGATAAGGGACAAGGATGGATGGAGGAAGGAAGGAAGGGATAGCTGGGGGAATGGAGAAGCTTGGAAGGAAGGAAGGAAGGAAGGAAGGAAGGAAGGAAGGAAGGGTAAAGAACCCTCCCAGAGCGTGAGGCGGGCCCCTGGCCCTGAATTAGCTATTGAGATGAGCATCTGCCTCAGGAGTGCTAGAGGTTTGGTCTCTCAGACTGGAGCCCAGGAGAAGGGCCTGGGAGCCTTCTGCCGGCACATTTGCCTCTGTGGTTCTGACTGGTGAAAGATGAGAGCGATTTTCTCCATGTAAACACAGAAATACACTGAGGGGTGTACACCAAGGGGTATGCACCCGGGGCAGCCTGTGACGTGTCCACCAACGCTGACCTGGTGCCTTATGGGCCTGTAGCGAGTCCCCTGGGCTGTTGCCTCCACTGTCCCCTTCAGAATGCCTCCGCCTGGTGGTTTCCCGAAAGCCTGCTATGGTGCCCTGAGCCTCCTTTGCGCCTGGGACCAGAGTGGGGTGGGGCTGTACCTCTGTCCAGCGGTCTGGGAGGTGTTGCTGGACTCTGCCATATGGCCTCCACTGGAGGTTTGAGGGTTGAACTTGTCGCTGGGGGTTGAGGTTTCTTTTGGGGTGGGGACATTTCTGGAAGCCTTTCATCACCTGTTTTTGTCCCCACTCATCTTGGCGTTGTAGAGTTGCATGACCTGTGCTGACCTTTTCTGTGGGCCATGATTTCTTTGTCCGTTCCCTGGCGACAGTTGGGGTTGAACCATGGCTAAGAAGGGTGCTTTCAGGGCATCCCTGGAGAGGTGGGTCATGGCTGTCAGGGGGATTCTGAGACTGAATGAGGATCAGGGCTGCCAAGGGCCCAGGGGGTGCAGGTTCCTTGCAGGGTTGGAGATCTCAGGCCATTTCCACTGCGGGATGCTGGGGCTTCAGCCCACTTGATGGTTGCCTTGGAAACTCCCATTTTCTGCAGAAGCCCCTTACCCACCAGCATACCCTCAGCTGGGAGTGGGTGCTCCCTGTGTGTGGGAAGATCCTAGTTTTCCTGCAGTTGGCTGCAGGCACTAGGGAGGGTCTCCAGGAATTGCTCCCGGGATTTGTGTCTGAGGAAGTGAGTTCCTTTGCGCACAGCCAACACCTGCAAGACTGGGAAGAGAAGACTTTCTTCCCTCAGACTCATCCCAAGCTGCAGTGGAGCAGGCAGGCTGTCACCCTGCCCCCACCCCGAGGTTGCTGGAGGCGGCCAGGGGGGTCCACAGTTTGGTTCATCCTGCTTCTAAGAGAAGTTTTTTTTTTTTGCGGTACCGGGGATCGAACTGAGGACCTTGCACTTGCAAGGCAGGTGCTTATGCTGCTGAGCTATCTCCTTGCCCTTAGCTTCTAAGACAGATGGAGACCAACTTTGTGCACTCAGCTGGGTGGAGTAGGGGGACAGGAGTTCTTCGTTTAAAGCGTGCCAGGCAGGACTCTGAAGTCTTTCGAGATGTGTCTGCTGTTCATTTTGATGACTTGGGGGTATAATTGGTGGCTTGAGGACCAGGTAGGTGCCAGGTGATGCTTCTACTCCAGCGCCTAAAAATACAGCCCATCGCGCTGCCTCCCCGCGCACCTCCTCCTGGCTGTCTTTGAAGCACTTTTACATTTAAGACATGGAGGAAGGCTCTTTGTGAAAATTGGAAGCCAAACCACTCTGTTGGCTGCTTTTCCAAAATCAACCAAACTTCTGTGTGCTGGATCCCGGGCTGTGGCCCGTGGAAGCTGTGGGTAGGTGCTTTGTGAGTCCTGGGGTTAAGATGTAAATGAGGGTGCTGGTGAGGGGGAGCTGACCCCGCACCTCTCCCCCAGGAATGTTGGGGGAGGAGGGTCCCTCCTGAAGATGAGGAAGAGGCTCAGGATGGTAGGACCAGGCTGGCTGGGTAGTGGTAGAGCTGAGACTTGAGTGTGGGTCATTCGGCCTGCCCATCCGCCCGCCTGCCCACCCTCTGTGTGGATCTCCACTGCACAGGGGCAGGCACTCTGTCTGCTGTGTGCGTCCCTGCCTAGGATTGCTGGCCTTCAGTTACTACCTGAAGGATGTTGTGGCCTGGGCTTAGGCCCCCAGGCTGGGGGAGCCTGGTAAGATCCCGTGGTGTTGGTCCAGGCCATGGAGTCCTTTTTATTCCTGCTATACAATGGCAACAGTCCCAGTGTTAACATTTATGGGGACTGTTGAGGAGGAGCATTTGTGTGTCCCCTTTCCAGGTGGATGCAGGAGCTTGTAAGCTCTCCCTCCCTGTCCCCCCAACCGCCCCTTCCATGTTATTCCTCTGTGTGGACAGTGTGTACAGTGGTGAGAAAGGTCCCTGGCTGTGTGATGTTGTGCCAGCTAATGCCTAAACAGTTTGCACATCAGTCCGCCCACCTGTAGAATGGGCATAAGCACAGTGACCATTGCCCCAGGGTCGTTGTGAAGACTGAGTTAATTCAGGTAATGGAGTTGGCCCAGACCTGGTGCACGGAGGCTGGTGACCTGCAGAACCCTACTCTGCCACTGTCCACAGGACGCCTGAGCCTCTGCGGGGGAGCGTAGGCCACGAGGCCCCAGGTGCTAGGGAAGGTCTCTGGTCTTAGTAATCCTGAGTCAGGGCACTGCTTCCTCTTCTGTGCTTGCAACAAAACAAAGGTGACCTGATCAGGTTGTCAATTGATGTCGCATTAAAAGTGATTTTTTGAGGGCTGCAGTGTAGTTTGGTAGTGTAGCATTTGCCTAGTGCGCACAAAGCCTAGGCGATCCCAACACGATGGAAGAGGAAAAGAAGTCCTTGAAAAGAGATTACTGTAATTCCAAAGAAATCCAAAGAATTTACTATGGCAAATGTTTTCCCATTTCATCTTTTTTTCTTTTTTAAAGTAGGTGGTTTTAACACTTATCTATAGACTCACAAATGAAGATAGAATTAATTGGTAATGCTTGTCTTATTCTAGAAATAGGTAAATATTCATGTATAGATACATGAAATAACTTTCAAGCAAGTCCCGTCCTTTAGAGTTGTATTTCTAATAAAGTTTAATTTTTTATGCTGATATTGTGTACACTTTTGGGCATTTCTGTCTTGCTGTTCACCTATGCACTAAAATAGTAATAAATACTAACAATTCAGTTCAGAAGAGAATTTTGACTTATTATTATGATTATGATTATTATTATTATTATTATCATTTGGCAGGACCAGGGATTGAACTCAGGCCCTTGCACTTGCCAGACAAGCGCTTATTCTACTGAGCTGTCTCCCTGGCCCCAAATTTTGACCTTAAAGAGCTTCAGGTCATAGGAAAAAAATTGAAATGGGAACATTTTTATATCTGTATCTATCTATCTATTTATCCATGTTTGACCCAATACTATAATAAAAGAATCAATAAAAGGCTTGATTCTTCATGAAGTGCAGAGACTGGGCGTGGTGGTGCAAGCCTGTAATCCCAGCTCTTGGGAGGCTGTAAATAGGCAGATCACTAAGAGTCTGATCTAGTAGTGAGACCCTCAATACCCTGTAGACCCTTCCCCCCCCCAAAAAAAAGGACATGAAATGCACTGCAGTAGTATAAACATGTCTGAAGAAAGTGGATTGGAAATTAGAATCCAAAGAAGAAAAGGGACATTGTTAGATTTCTAGCTGTTAAAGAAGAGCTTGGTTATGTGACTTTAGAATGAATAGTGGTGGATCTCACATCACTATGGTATTTAGATTTCACTGGATGCATTTAAAAGGGAAATAGTAACAGTTTTATTTTAAAATGTTAATATTTATAGTATGTTGGAAATTACATCCTCTGCAAGTATTTAAACTTAGGATGAGAAATTTTAGATGTTAACTAAAAAAATGTGCAAATAGATACACTACTTCAAGCTTTTACTTTGGGGGTGGCTTTGAAGGCCATTTGCTTCTCGCAAGCAGGTACCACTTCATAGAGGGATGCAGTGGGCCTGGCTCTCTTGGCACCTGGGGCTGGGCCAGGCTGTGCATCCCTGAGACCCAGAGAAGCCCCCTGGCGTTTCCTCAGCAATGACTTGCTGCAGGCAGGTGGTTCTCCCTTCATCTGGCTGGTTGGGCCACCAATGATGGGGATATGATGTGTGGCACCCACTCTGGAGGGAGAGGCACGGGTAAGCCTGGCCTGGGTGCTCAGGAGCCAGTGAAGCCTGCTCTGTGTGTGGTGCTGGGGCCTGGGCTGCTGGACAAGGCGAGAGTGTAGCAAGGATTGTGGGATAAGATGTCCCTCACCCTGTGTCCTGAGGATATCCTGTGTCCCCACTGTGCTGTTTGCTCAGTCTCCTCCTCTGTACTGTTGTAATGAGACTGCTGCACCTACAGGCCCTGTGACACCACCATTCAGGAGTTAACACTGGCCTTACTCAGTCATTGAGGTGTGAGCCCTTATAGCTGGGCCACAAGCCTGGGTGACCCCGCCTTCTGTGGCATTCTGCTGTAGGCAGGCTGCGGGGGCTGAGACTCACACAGGCCCACCAGGTCCCTTCAGCTCTGTGAAGTCCGTGCTCTGCTCCCACTGGCTGAGATGGTTGAGGGCAAGGGGACAGACCCAATGCGGTCAGTCAGGACGGCTCCCGGGGCAGAAGCCCCACTGTGGCTGCGAGCGTCCTCTGTTCACTGAGCCTGCCTGAGAAGTGTGGTCCATGCCTCCAGCCCACAAGGACTTCAGCCGCTCCCCAAGGCCTTCAGCTTCTGAGGCAGCTGGCCAGGTGCTAAAGTTCTGGGTGCTGAGCCCAGCACAGTAAGTGCTGCCCCATCACCCAGGGAATCTTCCTTGGAGAAGACATCCTGGCTTGGGCACTGGGACATTTCCACTCCATGGTAGCCTGTAGGGACAGCTCAGGAGAAAGCCTTCCTGTCCAGGGCCCTACTGCCCCTTTTTAGAGCAGCCCTGAGCAGAGAGGAAGAAGACCAGGAAAGACAGCGGGCCTGCTGTCCTGCCTGCTCCAGCCTTGGACATCTTATCCCACAGTCCTTGCTATACTCTCGCACTGGCTCCAAACATGTGTTTCTTTCCTAGCTGCTATGCCGAACTTACAGGCCTTCTGAGTTCCTCCAGCTAATGATTGATTGATTGATTGATTTTTATGTATTTAGTACAGGGTCTCACTATGTAGTTTGGACTCGTAGTGATCCTCTTGTTTTCAGCCTCCCAAGTGCTAGGATTACAGGTGCATGTCACTTATGCCCAGTCTCAATTGCCATCTCAGCACACCCTGGGGGTGAGGCTGGCATGGGACTCTGGGGGGTTGAACCCCGGCCGCTGTGCATCCAGTTATTTTAAACGATTAGGTATGAGAGGGTTCAGGGTATGAGAGGGCTTGGGGTTTTATTTTACAATGCAAACAAGTAAGTGCAAGTGTGAAGTACAGTAACATTATAGGTTCACTGTCCTCCTTCCAAATTCCTTGAGAATTCAGACATTACAAAACCCAGTCCCAGAAGGAGCTGCTGTTTCTCAGGCAGGCAGGAAATAAATACATTCCCTCAGTTTGCAGGAGGGAGAGGCAGGAACAGCCTTTCTGTCTTCATCCCTCTGGAGCTGTCAGTTTGCTTGTGATACTGTTGCTTCTCCCAAAGGTGTGTTCCCTTATGAATGCAGACGATGAAGCCTCCAAGAACAGGTGGACTGAGAAAGGGAGGCAGGCAGCGCCCGCTGCAAGCAGACCTGTGTGCCAGGGCTGCTCTGGGGCTGGGAGGGGAGGTCCTGGGCAGTGCGGGCAGGCAGGCAGCTCGGTCCCGAAGGGCTTGCCTCCCGTACTGCAGGAGACCTTGTTCAGATGAAGCTGTGCTACTTAGGAGCATATATTGCCTCGCAGAGGGAGCCTGGCACATCTCAGCCGCCCACCGGAGTGCCAACCTGAAGTTTCTAGTTACTACTAATTGTAATTCATTACTTATTTTTGGCTTTTTGAGGCAGGGTCTCCCTGTGTAGCTCAGGCTGGCCTTGAGTTCGCTTTGTAGCCTAGGCTTGTCTTGAACTTGCAGTGATCCTCCTGCCTCAGCCCCCAAGTGCTGGGCTTACAGGTGTGCACCATCATTTTTTTAAAGATAGAGTTTATGAATTTTTATTTTTTATTTGTTTTTGTATTTTAGGGAAGGGTCTACAGGGTGTTCAGGGTCTCAGTACTAGATTGGACTC
>NDGN011337237.1:0-38357 GCA_002564285.1 Tympanoctomys barrerae | reverse complement strand
TAATAGAGCCAGAGAGAGGGCATATGGCTTATATTCTAATACAATGTGCAATCCAGGAACATGGTATATATTTCAACAAAATCTCAAATAGATATATTACAATAAGAGACATCACCATCATTCCCCTCAAACCACTTCCCCTTGCTTCAAGCACACTTGTCCCATCATTCTTGCCACTTGCTGAAACAGTTATGAACATTCTTATTCCTGTCCCTGTAAAGTATGACCAAAACTAAGGTGAACGCCTAAGCTGTGCATTTCCATAGAGAGGTGGGCTTCGGAAACATGACCTTATACAAACTTTAGTGTGGAGCGTGGAGTGAGCTTGGTGGTATGAGAGCCTGTATGGAAAGCACAAGGTCCTGAGTTCCATCTGCGGTACTGCATGCTGTGTTGGCCATGCAACCCTGGGCGCCGGTGGTAACCCCAGAATCAAGTGTGGTGGTGTGCACCTCCAATCCCAGTACTCGAGACGATGAGACAGGAGGAACGCTGAGAGTTTGAGACCAGCCTATGGGCTACACAAATAAGCACAGGGCCAGCCTAAACTGTATAGCAAGACCGTGTATCAAATAAATAAATAAAAATTTAAAAAAATATTTTCTGTCTTCATCTGCCTTATCCACCACACCTGGCACTGTGGGCCTTCTGGCTTTAGCCCAAAGTGAAAATGGCTCAATTGATGAGGACGTCAGCAAAGGAAAGACAGTGCACTGGACGACAGTGCCAGAGGAGGACTTCTAGAGTTGCTTCTCAGAAAATGGCAAGAATACTAAGTGTGTGCCAGGCCGACTGCCCTAGTGGACCTTGATCCTTGTGACCTTATTTAATGGTCTGAAATCAACTGAAGAAACACACTTGAAGATGTACTATGATAGTTTAAAGGAGAGGTTAAACTTTGGCCAGTGATCTACTACTGCTATATCCTGTGAAACTGGATGAGGAGGTATATGTCTGCACTCCCAGATTTAGAGGCCTGAAGCAGAAGGATTACCTCAAGATCAAGGCCAGCCTGGGCTACACAGTGAGTTTAAAACCAGTTTAAACTGCATAGCAACACCTTGTCTAAACAAACAAACAAAACAACAACCAAAACCAAAACAAACCAAACCAAACAAGCAAAAAACCAAGAAAACAGAAATTTATGCCCTTAGAGCTAGGAATGGTTTATTGCTTTTAAAAGTTGAATAAAAACACAGAAAAACCAACAAAGAAAAACATGTCATGGAAACTTTATGTGGTGCAAAATGTCATATATATTTAGCATCTACTCTTTAACAGAAAAAAAAAATTCTGGTATGTAGAATAAGGGGTCAAAATTCTAAGTGAAACACTTGAAGATAAACTAACTCAACAAAATATCTTATGCCTTTAATTTCTTTTAGTCAGGAAGACAGTTTAATTATTGGTCTGTTAACTGTAATATAAGCAGGAGAATGAAAGTTGGCTTTCTGCTATTATTTTATCATCTATGTTAAAAGTTACTCTGACAACCCTACAGCCCATTTATCTCCACGTTTTCTCCTGCAAGAAAACTGGAATCCAAAATCAAATTCTGAAATCACTTAATGTTTTAGAGAACTTAAGTAATTTTAAAGGGGGACATTCTAAAAATTTTCTAAGATTTTCTTCTAATGAACTCTGGAGAATTTTATAAGGAGAAAAATCTTATAGCAATCCTGGCACATAAAATAGCATAGAAGTGAAAAAGGAGAAAACTTAATAGTCTACTGTGATGCTGGATTAAGAAAAAATACTTTCATTTTAATTTTATTTTAAAATATATTTTATTAGTATACACCTGCAACACATAATTTGCAATATAATGAATACATGTGTTTGACAGAATTAGTATCCTTCATACTAATTCGTATCCTGATGATTTTCAATCCTATTTCTTCCACTTCTACATTCCCTAATATTTCCTTCTGTTGTTCCTCTTCCAAAAATACCTTTTGGTTAGACTTTCCTTTCTGATAATTAATGAAAACAGAAATTAAACTACAGTTTATCATCTTATGAATACTATCAAATGTAACAAAGCCAAAGGTAAAAACATGATGTTCATCACTAAGCAAGAACAATTTCCAGAAAATTATAAAATAGATCAAATATCAAAAATACTATAATGCAAAATTTAAAAGTTTCTTATTGTATTAATCTAAAAGTTATTTGTATTATTTTCCTTCAAGTTAGTGTTGGAAATCATTACAAATTACATCTAATTAATGCCTAAGTTCTTGGGGAATACTACTAACCAATAAATCAGAGCACAAGGGACTAAGAATTAATTTTTAGTAATTATACTATTTTCATTCATTGATAAATTGATTAGTTAATGCATTAATAATAACATAGTGATGCATGTTTAATGTAAATTTAGGTGAACCCTACATCACCATTGTTATATTTCTAATTTATCTCATTTCATTGACTAGAATTTTTCAATGAAGAAATTTTTAATAAGTCATCAGTTTATTACCATGAATGTTCATTAGAAATAATCAATACCTTGCATCAATGTCCTTCAGTTTTATAACATCAAAGTAAAGTTACCAGAACAGGTTAGATAGCAGAAAACTTTTCATTCCCTGGTATGCATTCAGCAGCTTAAAGGAAGATTTCCTGGTGGGTAGTTCTCTGTAAGTGAGTAATAGAGACATGAAACAACGAAGAAGTTCATAGAAACTGTTGAGTTGAACTCAAACTATTTACGAGGCCACAGTTTGTCCATATCTTCATGGGTCTTTATTTATTAAATCAGCAAATGCTTCATTTCTTTCCGAGGCTCTTTCTCCCAAAGATTAAAGTAAGAAGGACTGACTAGGCGGTAACGGTAAACCATTAATTCCCCAAATCCTGAATTAAGTTTGAAATTTGCTGACAGTTGCTGTCAAAAGCTAACAACTGTTCTGAGCTGCTGACTACAGTTGACGCATCGTAAGCCCAGAAGTTAGAAGGTAAGATGCTTGCCCCGCTCACTCAGATCAGCCCGTACTCTAGCATCGGTCCATAGTCAACATCCATTTTCCGCCCTGATGACATTAATCACAGTAACTATCATTCGTTCAAGCCTTTAGGCACCTAAAGTATTAAAGGCAAGGTAGCCATTTTCTATATATTTTATTTGCCTAAATGAAATAAGCAGTAAGTTTTCATCTAAGAAAATATTACTAATAATGCAATGTTCACGCTCCCAGTTGTTGTTTACCATTCCTTTCTACTCTGCCTCTGACTAGGAGTAGATACTCCTCAGTGCTAAAGCTCAGAGGCTGAACTGTGAATCCTGAGGCCAGGCCTGGTTCCAGCGGAAAGTAAGCAGTGTAGCAAGAAGGACAGGATCTATCCAAGCGAGGGATTAGGCAGGCTCTAACTTGAGTCCAGAGAAACAGTCCCATGGAATTTACTTCTTTTCCTATTTTTCATAGTTGTAAACCTTAAAATTACTTTTACATGTCTGGATGCCTAAGATGCATTACAGATTAACTGAGTCACTGTCTCTGGTGTTGGGATCCTGGTATGTGTGATACCAATACACAACCTAAGTTGGGTGCCATAATCCCTGGCCCTTGTTCTCCAGGAGTTGCATTTTAGTCAAGGCACTAGGGCCTGTATCTAGGCAGGGGACAGGGAACAGTGAGGAAGGAGTAATGTTACCTTCATGAAAGCCTGATTCTATTGTTGGGTCCCTTCTTTTCCCTTTCCCCCTTTCCAGTAGGTAAACCGTGGGCAGATCTGGAGGAGAGAGCTGCACTGACCAAAGGTATCCAGACTAGGGAAGGGAGGAAAACGGTAGTACATGAAAAGTGGAAACCGGAATGTGACAACCCCCAGCTAACTAATGCCTAAGGCAATGGAGCTGCCGGCCACAGCCCCACTAAGGCAGCTTTTAAACACAAAACACACAGCGAAAGCCAATAATCCTGAGTTGTTCAAGTGCAATTCTATCTGAAAACAATGTATCTTCACTTAAAGCTAAATTTTAATCTACATCTGTTCTGAGCATCAAAGCCTGAAAATACTAACAACATGTGAAAAGTTTATTTTGCTTGACAAGTTTCTAAATGACAGAAATTGAACATAGAAAGGTACAAGAAAACTTAAAACTTGGATAGCAAACCATTCGTATGTTGCACTATGCCAATCTTCCTTTTTGAGTTATTCTAAACTATCTAATTTTTTTAACAGATAACAGTTGTAATTTTGGTACCTATTGGTCAAATACATATTTTAATTTTTTAAAGAATACAAAATATTAAACAGGTGTTAGAAATGACACAAAATTTCATTAAAATAATAATGGCCAGCCAGATAGCTCAGTGGATTAAAGCGTCTGCATAGGCAGACATGGGCTGGGTTTCTATCCCCAGCATGCCGTGCCAGTCCTACTCCTGGGGTGCACTGAGGTGAATGAGATCAGAAGTGTGGTACGCACCTGTAATCCCAGCCCCTGGGAGGCTGAAATCAGGAGGATCACTATAATTCTGATCTGTGTCGTGAGACCCTGTGTAGGCCCTGTTCTCTATTAAACATAATAAATAAATAAATTTGAAAAAATAAAAAACCCCACAAAATAATAAGAATTCAACAATAGTTGCTGTATTGCATGGTGTCATCTTCAAATTAGTTGTTTTTAAAATCAAATTTGAGATCAGTCAGATACTTATATGGAAAACTAACACTAATAGAAGGAATGAGGTCAATTTCAAATATGAGGCTAAAGATTTGGGTAAAAGATTTGTCAATAAACATTTTTAGACTGTTATTACTACTTATAGTACCTTCAAAAGTGAACAATTTAAAAATTCCATTAGAAGGGAAACACAAACTGCAAAATTTATATTGTTTCTAATTATTTTCAATAAGTATTTAAAAGTTAATAGTTACAACCAACAAAATCTGAGTCAGCTATTGTTCCAAGGGCTTTGTTGTGAATTGAATAGTCTTAACAATCCTGTGAGGTACTTATTATCATGTTTTTGACTTGTGGGGAAACATAGTCACAAAATTAGGCGTAGGACATTGGAAAGGCCCTGTACATTAAGTGAAGGTTTCAACATAATCTATATCACTTTTCTTTTGATATGAGCAACACACCTCTGATATTAGATATCATTCCATAAAAAGTGCTAAGACAGAAAAACAATAGGTAAGTACATATGCAGGAAAATTCAAACTTAATAGAGAATTTATGATGTACATTAAGAAAAAACAAAAGAACGTATACAATAATTGCCTGCAAGTTGAAAATTATAGTTGATTTGGATTTCTTCTTTTTCATTGTTTAATTTTCCAATTTTTCTACAATGACTATAGGTTGCTTTCCATGGTTTAAAAAAGCAAGTATTATTTTATTTCAAAATATAGGGTGAAATCACTTTGTTTAATAAATCTACATGGAAAGTCCAAAAATTAAGTCTTCCCATACATATAAATTAAGATGAAAGGAATGGAGAAGACAGAAAATAAATTAAAAATTCACTTAAAATCTAAGACTAAATCAAGAGATTAGAAGGGAACAAAATGTGCAGCATTTTTACTTAATTCTTGAGCTCCGATTTAGATTCTAAATTTAGGGTTTAAGCTGAATATTAAAAAGGGACTTAACTAAAAACAACAGAAATGTAGTAGTCTCCAAAGCACAACCCACTGGCTGTGATAGGCTTAGCGCAAGAAGGCAGCTATTCACCAGTAAGATGATTGATTGTTTAATGCTTAAAATAGTCCTATAAATAATTTCACAGTAACTGCAAAAGTACAGAAAAGCAAGCTCCTTTCAGCCACCTGTAACTCCCCCCAAACCACCTGTTAGGGCTTAAAGACACCACAGGTGCCTTCTACCCTGTGTTGCCTTCAGTTCTTAAACCTGTCAACATGACAGGATCCTCAGCTCTATTTGAATAGCTTTCTTAACTCAAAGGTAATTAGCATGCTTTTGATGAAAATGAAGATTTATTTATTTATTTATTTATTTATTTTTGCTGAACCGGGGATTGAACACAGGCCCTTGAGCTTGCCAGGCAAGTGCTTATTCTACTGAGCCATCTCCCGGGCCCTGATTAAAATGAATAGATGCCCCAACATGAATACCTAATAAAACATTAAGTACTATTGTATACGACCTAAAATGTAAATGCACTAGTTTCATGATAGTCTAAGTTTATTTATTTAGTATTTAGTACAGGGACTACAGGGTCTCACTACATAGATCAGATTCATAGTGATCTTCCTGTTTTCAGCCTCCCAAGCACTGGGATTACAGGCATGTGTCACCACACCCAGTCTCTATGTTGGTCTAAGTTTGCTTAAAATTTTAAATTTGTTTTGCCTGAAATCAACAGATCTCTTCTCAAACAAACAAACAATGGTAGAGGGATTGACTAATATGAGAGAGTGTGTGGGTTTGATGTCCCTGCACCAAAGAATTAAAAAAAATTGATCTTATGTTTTATGACTGTTATTTTACCTTGATGACATTGGTTATATGGAAAAGAATAACCAAAATGATCACCTCTAAACATCTGATAGAGATCTGATGTCTGAGTGCTAGCATCTTGTAAGAAGTTCCATTGTTTGCATCTCATTTTTTGTTTCCTTAAAATCAAATTAAATCCTTAGATAAGGGACTCATTTATTTTGGCTCAGTACACATTTATAGGTAATAAGTACATTTCCATACATTAATATTTCAATTTCTGAGTTGTATAGATTATAGCCATATTTCACCAATAGAAGATATTTAAGCAATTTGAAGAATTTTCACTTGAGCAGCCAGTGAGATAGCTTAGCAGACCATGTCCCTGCTGAGGCAAGCACAGGGACCCAGGTTCGATCCCTGACGCCACATGCTACATTGGCCCAGGCCACGGGCACAGCAAGCTGGCCACCAAGACCAGGCAGTGTTTGCCTGAAATCCCAGCACTGGGGAGGCTGAAAGCAGGAGGATCACCACGAGTCCGAGTTTCATATTGAGGCCTTATACCAAAAAACCCTCCAAAACAAACAAACAAACAAACAACCACAAAAACAACAACAAAAAACCCTCCCAAAAAACAAAATCTTTTTTTTCACGTGTATTAAGATTTATTTCACAATGTAGTGAGCTATAAATGTTGTTGCTATTATCTATCTTTCATGTAATGATAGCATTCTTATTTTTCTCTGATAAGGAACCAAAGGGCTGCAGAGATAGTTCAGTAAAATAAGCACTTGCCTGGCAAGCGCAGGGTCCCGAGTTCAATCCCTGGTCCTGAAGGAAAAAAAAAAAGGAGCCAAAAGCTTTCAGTTTGGTTTTCAAGAAGCTGTCTACAAAGTGGAAACTGGTAAACTAGATTGACATGGTTCTACTTTGGGGAAAATTTATCTAAAAAGCTCTGTAAAGCTTCCTCAGAAGTGCAGTCCTTTGTTGTGTGGTTTCATTTCACATCCTGTAACCTAGGAATGGGTGGCCCCAGCTGTACACACGACTCCCGCAGCCCCTCCCCTGCCTGTGAGCTGCTGCTGGGGATGGAGCTCCTTCTTTCAGCTCCAGCTGCTGCACTCAGTTATCATCAGGAGCAGACATCAAGCTGCGCTCTAATCTTGCTCTGATGGATAGAATACTAACCTTTTGCAAGATTAGAGACACAAGGTGCTCTGAAGATAATAAAATTCAAATAGGTTTATTTCAAAGGGCAACCCAATCTCACTTTTGTTCATGGGTCACTTGACAGATCATTTGCCAAAGCAGTTTTGTGTCTTTCCATGCCAGGTTCTGGTTCAATGTGCCAAAAATGTCAAATAAGAGGGCCCTCAAGGGCCCCAAACCTGCAGTTCTAAACTAGGAGCAGGAAAAGTTACAAATAACATCACTTTACTACAGGTGAAAAACCTTGGACAGGACAATAGTTCTAACTTGGCTTAACTAATAATAAATGTATTCAAAAGATAAGTCAAGAGTAACCACATTAAAAATATCAATGGTTAGTGTAAAGCTTGCAATTGTGATTCTTAAAATAAGTTCCAGAGATTTTTTAAAAGAATTTTCATTTGAAATAAATGCATATTAAAAATAAAATTCAAGTTAAAAGTAATGCTTCATACAATATTATTTAGATATCTAGTTAATATTTTCCTAGAAATAACATGCACCATGAAGATTATGATATACACAAAGAAATTAAGTATCTGGCATATAGTGAATGTGGTATAATTATGAGTTATGCTTATTAGTTTTTCAATAATAAAATGACTATATTCATTATTATTCATTCAATTCTGTCCTGGCTTATAAGAGATGAATTTATGGATACAGAGGCATTATACTTGTAATCTTAGCAGCTCAGAAGACTAAAGCTTTAGGATCGCAAGATCAGAACTGACTTGGACAACACAGTGAGATCCCATTTCAAAAAAAATAATAAACAAATAAAAAATAGAACATTACTTTCCTCATCATAGGACTCCACTGAGTTCTTATGAAGTATCCTGAGTGAGAATGTACAAAATATTGGTAACACAAAGATGAGGAATATATTAGGTATGTTGGACTTTGATTGAAAAGATAACTTAATGGAAAATAATGTATTTTAAAAGTATTGCCATAAAAATTATGGCCCATCTGTGTTCTGAGTTGATCAGCTACCTCCCCCAGGGGGAAGGGTTAGGTTTAGCTATCACATCACCCTGTTTGTGATCTTTAGGTGACTGAGGCTTAACTGTAGTCCTCTTCAACTGAAAGCAAAATAATGGCTGTCCCTCCTTAGTAGTCAATAATGTTACCGGCATACATTGCTACCAAAACCAGCTGAGATGTGCCTGGTTGTTTTGTCCCATAACAGCAAGTGTGTTTAGGGTAGAGATACAACCTAAAGGGCAGAACCATTCGCAGTAACATACATGGGAGCTTTGTTCTTACATTTTGCACGTAGGGAGTTTTGTAGGTTTCTCTGTGGTTATTTTCTCTTTGACATATTGTTTTCGGTATTAATCAGCCACCAATTCCTTCCCAGTAGTTTAGGTTATACCTCTACTTTGCTAAGAATCACTTTGAATTCTCATCTTCTTTTCAGAAATTCTGTTAAAGAAGCTCTAACAGTGCTGACTGTGTATCAAGTCCCTAAGGCATGATCTCCATTCTTTCATGAATCATTTGTTTAAAAACCTCGCATCTACAATCAAATTTGTGGAAAACTTCTAAATAACAAGAATTTATCTTTATACCATTTCTTGACGAAGCCTAAGAATGGTTTCTTAATCAGTTCAATATCTATCTGATTATTATTCTATCCAAGACTTTTTCTTTTTCTCAAAGCTTCTTAATGATCATTCCATTTGAAAAGGCAATGATAATTGTACAAAGGTCAAAGAGGGCTGTGATCAGCGGATCTTCCAGTCTATGGGACCAGTCACTTTGTCAAAGGGGGAAATTAATTTTATTTGGCACGGCTTGTTTTGGAGCAGTCCATGTTACCTGATGCTTTGTTACACTCGGGTTCCTTGCAAATTGATTGCAGAATAAATTACTCCTGACTCTTTCCAAGAATGAACCTTAGCCTTACAAGTAATTAATTCCATGATATTTGCTTCATTTTCCTTCCCTACAGTCATCTGTTGTGACTGTGTCTTTCTGTTTCTCTGGATATGCATCTTTCTGCCATAAATCTGAAAATTCACCTAAATGAATACAAGGTAATTTGATGTTGCATTTTATTTGGCATTAAGGGCTACACAGTTGTTGACTTCAAAGTCAAATGCATAAATCTTCACTACTCCCAGAAAGAGGAGTGGTTTCTGGTTTCTGTCGAATTGATCTGACTATAACTAACTACACAGTCAAGCTCACACATTTGGAGGCAAATGCAACACTTAACAAATTGCCTATTTACCTTTTCCTTGTTGAAAATTTAGGCAGGAAAATATCCATATATGTGAAAATATCACTTGTAAAGCCTTCAAAACAAATCCTGTCTTTTATTACACATCTTCCAAGAGCAGAATGTTATGCAATTCTTAATACTGCATACTTGACTTTGGACTTGATATTTATTTTTAATTTCCTTGGGTTCAAGAGGTTGAGCCACATTTTTTATCATCATTTTTAATGGCTTAATTATAGGCCATACCCTAAAAGGTAGCACAGTGATAATTTATCAACTAGTTTAGTTCTTCCATGAGGAAATGTCATCTTTTATTGTCTGCATTTTGAAGCCAGCCATATTGCTATTAGACTGTCTAAAGTATAAATAGTCGCATTGAAATCTAAAGGCCTCAATTATTATCATATCCTTGGATGTCTGTTGTCTTCTTTAAGAATGGGAACAAATCTGAAATTTAATTTGAAAATTGGTGGGCAGTTAGGCTTCGACTCTTCTTTTTTCCCCTGCATTGGGGATTGAATTTAGGATCTTATCCATACTAGGCAAGTGCTGTACTTCTGAACTCCATTTCCAACCCCTTCTGTATTCCTTGAATGTTTCCTAATGGTTTGAAGCTGTTTTTGTGACACAACAATTTTCCTTTCTTAAGAGGAAAAAGACATATCCTATCCTAGCTGAACCTCAGCAGAAACTCAGGTCCTTTAAATCTCTCGGAAAAATAAGAATCACTCACCTTTTGCTTATTTCACTATTTTCCTTTATCTCAGATATTATCTGTGAGGCCAAACTAAGTGGAACATTAAACTAACCTCTGACTTCCTTGCTAATGTCACTATTTCCAGAGACATCCATCCACAAAAGTGCCTTCTGAAGAAAACCCTCCTCCTTCTTCCTCACACTTAACATGACCTGCCAGCACGAGCTCTGAGAAAGATTTTTCTGTGTAATATTACAGAAAAGGATGAATATTCAGATCTACAATCTAACTTGCATGATGCTTTTAAATAACAACATTTTGTCCTTATTCCATTTATTGCCCAAGCCCAAGAACATTTTCTTAATTAGTTCCATGTATACCTGATCATTTTTCTACCCAAGCTTTTTTCCTGAAGGATATTAATGACATTCCATTTGAGAAAGCAGTGATAATTGTACAAAGTAGTTGTCCAACCTCCTGGTTGAGTTATTAAATATGTATTTGTACCTCACAGACATTAATGAATCTAGTCTTTGCTTAACCAATTGTTAACATTGGGGAATTGAGTTTTTATAACCAAGAAATCCTGTGGCCTCTAGGGCATTATACAGATATTTTCTCACTCGAAGTTTGACAAGTGGCCTAGTTAATTTCATGACTACTATATAGGGTGAGTCTATCTGCTCTCCACCAACTCAGACCATAATTCAATACAAATTTATAGTTACCTAAACTGTTTTCTTCTAGGGAGTGATCGATGCCCCAGAAACTTCCTTCGGCTAGACACTGCTGACTGAAGAGAGCACGGTACTCAACTGGAAGGGAAATGTTCTTGGGTTTCTAATATGGTGAAGACTACATCATCGTTGGAGAGCCCCTTGCCCTCTGTTTACCTATTGTTCCCAAGTGATACTACCCAAGTGGACCGTGAATCAGTGTCATGGATCATGTCATGGACGGTGGTCTTCTCAAACAGCTGAGTTTTCTCAAATAGAAAAAAGAATGCAAATTGTCTTTGATTAGACTAGTGTGCCTCACACTGTGGTACCTGCACCAGCAATGGCAGCAACACCCGGAAGCTCCCTGAAGTGCAATTCTAGGGCTTCATTTCAGTGCTCTTGGAGCTCCACATCGGCAGCTTTGGGGGTAGGCCCTGTTGATACGTTTAATATGCTTTCCAGACGATCCTGATCCACACTGAAGTCACACAACTACGGCCTTAAAGGAGCAATTCCATGTGGCCAAGCTCAAAACACAGGTACATTCAGCAATTAATTCACATTTGATCAAACTCCCTTGATAGAACTATGACTTAGGAATGTGTGCTTACCTTCTGCATCTCATCCATAGATCTTTACATCTTCTAACACCCCAAAGGGATCCTTTCTTAAATCTCACCTTTCGCTAATCCCAGTCATTTTTACTCATTACGAGGAAACACCTGTAACAGCAGGAGCTACTTACATTTTAATTGTTTCTTGCTCCTCTAAATTGCTTGTCATTATAAAAGAAATGACAGAAGTGAAATGGGAGAAGAGCAATGTGGCAAGAAGACTCCAGCCCATTTCCAATGTTTAATTGCTGTACAATGCTAAGAACAGATTAAAAAGATAAATCAAAAGTTTGCCGAAAAAAAGTGAGGCCCCCAGTCAGTTTTATGGTTTCATTTGAGCTGCGAAGATATTATTGTACACTCATTTACAAAACAATGAGCTCTTACTGTTTATGAAAGTTTAATCTCTTGGTTTATTGCCTTAATATATTTCACATTGGTAAGGTTTACTTTTAAATGAAATTTCTGACTGTCTTATGTGGATGTTATTTTATACGGAGAATACAGACAGAATGAGTGTAACATCATAATTGTATTCAGCTATGAAGCAATTAGAGTCAGGGTAATTGCTTCTAGTTCTCACATATCTGCATACAAAGTAATAGAATTAATATTTTATCATCTGGCAGTATCCCTTGTTAGCTAAGAATTCTAACACTGTATATCTTCTTTGTGTGTCCACAGGAGTTTAAACAGATCCTATATTAATATTTACCTAAATCAAAAACTATGCCAAAGGCAAAAAAAGTATGTGGAGTAATTTGACCCTGTTTCTCATTCAGGCATCCAGTGTACACACATTGAGGCGGAAGCTTCCTTACCCTCTCCAAAAGGACCAGATTAATGACATCCTAGGGAAGACTGCAGGACCCTCCCTCGCTGGCCATGATGGTGCAGGCCTCTAATCCTAGCACTTTGGGAAACTGAGACAGGGAGGATCACCAGTTCCTGCCCATTCTAGGCAACTTAGCAACTTAAGGAGACTTCATTTCAACATAAGAAATAAAAAAGGGCTGGGGAGGTAACTCAGTGCAAAGACCAGGCCTGTGCTTCATTCTTATGAATGCAAAAATAAAATAATTACTCCAAACATAAATGAAAGAAAATAAAAAGAAAGAACCACTCCTCTATCTCTAGTTATGGATTTCGTATTGTTCTGAAGGACTGACTCAGATTTGATACTTGTGGCTACTTTCCTATCACAATTCCTAGGAAAGCACCCTCACCAGGTCTTACAAAGAGAAAAAGTGAGGGAGGCCAGGGAGAGGCACAGTGACCTAGAGGAGGCTCCTGGCAAATGATTGACAAGATTCAAATTCTCAGCCAGAATCCACAGGACTAAGAAGGGCTAAATGAGGACTTAGAGCCTCATTTATTTTCTGAGAAGCTTAGGCTGGAGGGAGAGAAAAGAAGCCATAAATTAAATGGCACTTTGCTTGAATAAAAGGGGAACAAATGAGGGAATTAAGTTGAAACTAGCAGCTCAACCACTGGACCAAATTTACTTGGGAGGTAAGCTATATTTCAACATTAAAAATATTAAAAAAGATGGGAGAAATTAGCAATTAGGCTATTTCTTTTTGGTGTGTGCAAACAGAAACTCTTTATGGAGAAAAACATAGCCAAGAAAAGGAAGGGCCAGAACATACAAATTAGTAATATGTACAGCACACACTGTATATGAACTTGGTTTAAGCACTAAACTATTATTAAATGCAACATACAGGAGCCTTAAAATGATACTTCTCTAAAAAGTTGGGCAGTATTGTAAAAAACTTGAATGGCTTCAAAATGAACATGATTCCCTGTGTTTTAAAAATATATACTTTTAAATTCTTCCTTCAGGGCTGGTGAGATAGCTCAGTGGACTAAGGGCCTGCTCTGGCAAGTGCAGGGACCAGGGTTCGATTCCTGGTCTGTGTGCTGAGCCGGCCCCACTCCTAGGGTGCTCTAAACTTGCAACCGATTCCAGGTATGGTGGTGCACGCCTGTAATTCCAAAGTTGGGTAAGCTGAAAACAGGAGGATCACTACGAGTCCTAGCTGCATAGTGAGATCCTGTAACAACCAAATACATTTAAATAAATAAATAAATTCTTACTTCATTGTTCTCCATTTATATCTTTAAATAACTAGATAGAGACATTATGCAAGTAGTAGATATTCTAGTAATAAAGGGTAAAATTCCTGTGATATATGTGAAATTCTTAAATTACATAGTGGCATATGGTGTGTGTTATATAAGCATTGGATATTACTACTCTTAATAATTTAAGCAAAAATTAAAATTTATAATTAGTTAGAAAATCTTTTCCCTTTCTCAGTGACATACATAATGACAGTTTTGATATTTGTGCCCTTGATCCTCACATGAAGTTTCTTTTAAGTTTTTTTAAACCTCATTAGTTTTTAGCCTGTATTTATTATTCTGACCCCTTCCTAGTATATTTTCTCTGTTAATCAGGGAAAATATAATTTTTGTTGAATAATTATAAAGCACTTGCTATGTAAAAGGATGGAATGAAACATAATAACTTTCATAAGAAAGCTCATATGTAGAATTTTCTTAATTTAACTAATACATGTTTGTAGTATATGTGACTACACTCACAAGATACATGTACATAACACACTGCTGGTATAGCTTTTGGTCCTCTGAACACTGCTATTAGGATGGTAGACAAGAAATTCTTCTCTATTTGCTGGTTCATTAAGAGCCAGAGAATTAAGAGAGTTTAAGTGAGGTACCGACACCATAGAGCTCTTCAATACATAGCCAGAGGGAACTGGAACGCAACACTACCAAAAGCACCTTGGGAAGGTAAGATAATTGTCCAGGGAAAATTTATGGTTCCTGATGACTGACTTAGGAAGGAGGAAGGGTTGATAGGTCTGTAGTTGTGTAACCCTATTTCAGAAGTTTGGGAGGCAAACTATTTAACAGATGGGGTAGACACTCTGGCAATAACATTCTGGAATCAAAGGGATTTACAGTGGAATTTAAGTGTAAAAATTAAACTATGCCATGTAGATTTATTTATTTAAGTAACAAGGAACAAAGATATTAAGATCAAAATGTTCTGAAATAGATTAGGATTTAGAAGTAAAAGAAAAGTGTAGATCTTGAAATGAAGACACAGGAATGAATACATTTTGAAGTTTATTTTAAATAAAAAATAAAAATGAAAGTTTCTAAAACATGTTAGTAGGAGAGTTACAATAATTAACACATTGCATAGTGCTGCCTTCATAGTAATTGATCAGAGTACAGGATAAAGGTATGGTATCTTGTTCAAAGAATATCGGCATAAAACTTTCTTTTCAATGCACTAAGACAAGCTAACGACAACTATCTTAACTATCTTGTATATAAATTCATTGTTTCTTTTTCCCTTTGTCTTGTTCTTCTATTGCAAGTTTTCTTTGAATAGTTTCTTCCTAATTCACATTATCAATTGTACATTTTAGATCTTATTTAATCTTTCAGTTTCTCACACAATACAATGTTTACATTGTATTGAGACAAAACAATGAGACAATACAATGTTTACACATATAAGTTTGATTTATTTCAATTATGAGTATGGTCTCTAGCTGTAGCCCTTTACCTATAAAAGCCTCCAGCTTACCCCGCTTGATGGCTGAACAGCATTGTACTATACATATATAAAATAAAACAATTCATTGTTTTTATCCGTTTTTTGGTTGATGAACATTTGGGTTGTTAACAAGATTTAGCCATTATAAATTGTGCTGTTACAAATAAAGGTGCACATATATCTCTGTAATATGACATTTTTAATTCTTCTGTGAAGATACTCAGAAGGGGAATAGCTGGGTCAAAGGCACCTCTAAACCTAGATTTTTAAAGGAAACTCTGTACTGATTTCCATAGTGGTTGCACTACTCTACCTTCTTACCAACAATGAAGAAGGCTTCCTTTTTCTCCACAGCCAGCCCAGTATTCGCTATTGCTTGATTTCTGATTTTCGCCATTCCTTGTGGGGTGAGATGGAATCTCAGTATTGTTTCAATTTGCATCTCTCAAAGGATCAGTGATGCTGATTATTATTATTATTATTACTCATTTAATACAGGGTCTCACTATGCAGCTCAGACTCGCAGTGATCCTCCTGTTTTCATCCTCCCCAGAGCTAGGATTACAGGCATGTGCCACCATGCCAGGACTCTGGTCACTAGCTCAGCGCACCTCTTGGGCGAGGCCGGCACAGCATGCGGGAATGGGGATAGAACCTTGGACCCTGCACTTGCCAAAGCAAGTGCTTAGTCTAATGAGCTATCTCTCCTGCCCTTTATGTTGATTATTTTTTCATGTGTTTATTTTCCATTTGTATTTATTTCTCTAAGAAATGTATATTCATCTTAGATGTCCATTTTTGGACTGGAGTTTTGAATTTGGGAGGTCTAAATTTTTTTAATTCATCATATGTGCTAGATATAAGTCCTTTGTCTGATGGACAACAATCCATAAGTTTTTCCCACTCTGAGTTGTTGTTTCATTCTGTTGGTGATGTTTTTTGTCATGAAAAAGCTTTTTTAACAAGGTAGGAGCCCATTTGTTGAGTCTTGGTAATGTTTGGGTTTTGTTCATGAAGTTGTTGCATAAATCTATATCTTTGACATCTCTATCTTTTCTTCCAATAAATTTAGTTTCTCTATTTTAATATTTAGAACTTTGACCCATACTGACTTTATTTAGTGCATGGTGATAGACATGGGTCTAGTTTTAGTCTTCATTGTGAAGAAAACAAGTTTTTCCATTGTCATTTATTAAAGAGACTATCTTTCTTTCAGTGAACATGTTGGCATACTTTGTCAAAGGTAAGATGGATGAGTGTGTTTGGGGTGGCAGTTACATATTCTATTCTGTTCCATTGACCCTCAGACCATTTTGGCCAATATCATGTTGATTTTACCACTGTAGCTTTACAGTATAATTTCAGGTCTGGGATTGTAATGCCCTGAACTTGTCTTTATTCCCCAGAATTGCTTTTGCTATTCTAGATATCTTCTGGATCCAATGAATTTTAGGAATATTTTCTCTAGCTCTGTGAAGTATGCTAATGGTATTTTGATTGGGACTGAATTAAATCTGTACAGAAGTTTTGGCAGTGAGGTCACTGTCACTATTTTCATTCTTCCTATCCAAGAGCAAGGGAAATCTTCCGATTTTCTGATATCCTCTTTAATCTCTTTTTCAGGGTACTGTAATTTTCACTGTGCAGGTCTTTTTCATCCTTTGTTAGACTGATTTATAAGTATTTCATTTTCTTAGATAGTAGTAAGAAGGATATGCTTACTCTAAATTCTCTCTCTGTGCATGTGTTGCTTCTGTATAGGAATGCTATTGATTTTTGAGTAAGCATATCCAGCTATGCTACTGAATTTTCTTAATAAATCTACAAGGTTTTTTTTTTTTGGTGGACTTTTTGGAGTCTTCGATGTATTGTATCATGCTATTTGCAAATAATGATAATTTAACTTTTCCCTTCCCTAATTTTATTCTTTTTATTTTTTCTCTTGTATAATTGCTCTGGCTAAAGTTTCCAGAACTATATTGAATAGGAGGAGTAATAGTGAAAATTTTGTCTTGCTCCTGATGTTAGAGTGAAAGCTTTCAATTTTTGACCATTCAGTATGATGTTGGCTGATCAGTTAGCATAGATGACTTTTATAAGATTGAGGTAAAGACCATCTATTTCATTTTTCTGTAGGGTTTTATCATAAATGGGTGTTAGATGTTGTCAAATGCCTTTTCTACATATATTCAGGTGACCATATGATTTTTGTCTTTGGTTCTGTATATATAGTGTATTACATTTATTGATTTGTGTTTGTTGAGCCGTTTCTGCATCCCTAGGATGAATCCTACTTATCATGATGTGTAACTTTCTCAGTGTGCTGCATTCTCTTTGCTAGTATCTCATTGAGGATTTTTGCATCTATGTTCATTAGGGAGACTGACATGTTGTTTTCTAAGGCCTCAAAAAGCTTGTGGTGGAGTAGAGAAAACTGTTACTTGGTAAATTCCTACTTTAAAAAAAATTAGAAAAGAAGGTTTCTTTGATTACATTGTAAGTTATTAAATTTCTCTGAGTTTTTTTCCTTTCTTTCTTTTCTTTTTTCTTTCTTTCTTTTTTCTTTCTTTCTTTTTTTTTTTTTTTTTTTTTTGTATTTTTAGGACAGGATCTACAGGGTCTCACTACATAGATCGGACTTGCAGTGATTAGCCTGTGTTCAGCCTCCCAGGCACTGGGATTACAGGCACGTGCCACCACGCCCAGTCTCAAGCACCTTCTCAGCACACTCAGGGGGCGGGGCCAGCACAGCATGCCAGGGATTAAACACCTGCTGCTGTGCTTTGCTTAAGCAAGTACTTTTGTTCTCTGAGCTATCTGGCCGGCCCCTCTCTGAGGTATTTCTATTTAAGGGTGCTTAGTATTCATTCTATTAATTACTATTGGATTTACTACTTTTTATGTTAACATTTTTCCTTCTTTGTAAATGACTATCAAAGTTACTTTCATAGATGTGATTTTTTGTTTGTTTGTTTTGGCAATCAGACACATGAATTTTGTGCATATGTGGGGCGAAGAGCCTGAAAGGTAGACAGCAGACCCATCAGTGGGGCAGCTACGTCTAAATATTTCAGGTGATTAGAAACCAAACCAAACCAAGACAAAATAAGAAAAAACAGAACAAAACACAGAAGAAAGAAAGATAAAAGTAGTTTCCACAGTTCAGAAATAAAATGATAGAAGACAATGCATGAACTATACTATGGTAAACATTGTTAACGTACTTTCTCCTTTATATTCTCCATTTAAGATGAATCAATGGAACTGTCTTAAAATGAAAGTTAAAATACCAAATTAAGCTTCTGGGACAATTAAATATAATCTCCTCAGAGACTAGTATATTACCCATTGTGACACCTGAAAGAAAAGCATCTCATTCATTCAGAGAGTGTGAAAGAGGTGGAACACAGACCAAAAGAAAGAAAAAGAGTCATTTGAAGAAGTGCTATGTTTAATTCTAAAGTGTAGAATTCCAACACAAAATTGTTTGGTCAAAGAAGGATCACAAGAAAGCCAGTGAAATGAAGCTGGGAATTTGAGGAGAGGGCAGGATCACTGATGGCCTTGGCCTTTGTTCATTTATATTTTCTACCACTTTCAGATTTGTACTGCTGCTACTTTTACAACTTATAAGAATCCCCTACTGATGCCTCCAAAAGCTTATAAAACAAAAAAAATAGCTCAGACATTTCTACCTTTTCTAAAGTCATTTTTCCCCCCTTTTTGGCTTGGGTATGTAGGCAAGTCTTGCCTCTCTGGATATGGTCTTTGGGTTTTTATCAGTTAACAGAGCTGGGATGAACCTGTCCTAGGAGGGCTGGGTTCAATGAGAAGAAGAGAGCATGTTTCATCTTGCTTCAGAGTCCAACACCCAGAGTGCGTCTGACTTCTGGCCAGTCCAAAGACACCACCCCAGAAGAACACTCAGGTGAAATCAAACCTAATGGTGCCACTTCCGTCAAAAGTAGATCCCATTCTCTACCTCTCATGTAGCTTATAACTTCCTGAATACATCCTGTTGTGTTCTCCATTTACTTTAGCTGTAGTTTTAAATGTTTATTTTAATGGTACAGAGTCTGAACAAACCTTTGGAGGATAGTTTGCTTCCCAGTGACATAATGCTCTGTTGGATGTCACCAAAGACAACATAAAGCACCAATCCCTGCTGGGCTGCTCAGTCCCGGGAAACAAATTCTCATGAAGCAAACTATTTCCTTACCACAAAAGTATCCATGCTTTTTTTTAGACCCTTTGAAAATTTTATCCACCCTTTCTGTTGATCGGTTATCCATTTAAAAAACAATTGTGTCTAAAACAAACAAAAATCAGTGGTATCATACAGTTATTACTCTCTAATTTGAAACAAATTTAATGTCAATGCATACAATCTAGTCAACCTATAATTATTCTACCTTATATGCCAAATAATACACACTTATAGCATTTGTAGGCAAATTCATACCTGGAACAGAAGAAATGTTCCATGGTATTGAGAAATGCTAAAATTAAAAAAAATATGAGAAATCACTGCATCTAATTTTCTAGGTTGATGTTCTTGCTGATAGGATAATTTTTACTGCACACTTTGAATTCAATTTCCTTTATTTTAATAAAACATATTTCATGCACATTGCTTACAGATGGAATAACTTGCAAAAACATAATAGGTTTTATAGGCCACATCCTTACAGAGATGTTGCACAATTCCAGTTCACAATAAATGCTTCTCTGGCTAACATCGGAGTACAAATGACTCTCGTTGTGTCTACTGGAGGTCAGAAATGTGAAACAACGTACCATGTGGTCACGATCCTAGTCTCTATTATAAGGACAGCTTCATTTTCTCTTTGAGATGCTGTCTGAGATGCCCCAGAAATCACAGCGGAGTCTGAGTAATTCCTCTGTCTCAGAGATGCTATTCTCCCAAGGTTCATTTCAGTCCTTGGGAAAAGCCTGTGAAATCTGTCTATGTTTTCACAAAAGCTGATATGATATGCTTACTCTACTGTATTTGGTTTTGTTCATTACGAATGGCCTCAAGTCTTTTTAGCTTATTTCTACAATAAACTTATCAGTCGTAATGCCATATAACCTAGGAAGCAATCTTTTAAAAACATAATTTACAACCAATATAGACATATGTTCACAGACACTATAACTTCAATATATTTTGATATATATTCTTTGGTTCATAAAGCACTAACATCTCCATTCTAAAGATATAATGCACAAAAATAATAGAGAAAAACTTTCTATACAGTAGTAACAAATGTAAGTTGTAAACTGTGCTAGTAAACTAGAAATAAAAGCACGAGAATATAAACTTTGTGAGTAGAATGAACGACTTCGTCGCTTTTGTTCACTGGGGACCTATAATACTCGGGACACTACCTGTCACTGTTAGAGTTCATGTGTATGTCCTACAGTATATGAGAGTTGAATGTTTTTCATTAGACCGCCATTTATTTAAAAAGGAATGTTGCTGCCTACAGCTAAAAACCTTGTGCAGCACCCAGGTAGTGTGTGATATAAATTCATGAGTGTAAAAGAGCTCTCTTAGTAAAGTATGGCTCTGATGTATAGTTATATATTTTCTTGGTATTTAGTAATAAAGTTGGATCATTATTTAAAAAAGTAAAAATATTCAGTTTACATTCACATATATATATATATGTTACACATATGTCTCATTCAACTTTCTAAACATATTGCATAAGCAGGACCTCATGAAGGTCATGTTTTGAAATGAGTGACGTGACTGTTATGTATGGCTTCATCCCATGTCCTTGAGCTCAATCCTCCTAAACTTGAAATGGGGATGTCATGACATGCTTAGAGCAGCAGAGATAGTTACATTCACAGGCACATTTTCTTCAGTGCATTGTCAATGTGAATTCATTGCTAAGAAAGAACAGATTTTCATAGCAGATTTGGTGCTCAACATTTGGGCATGAAGCGGTAAAATATTATTGTATGCTGGGTAAATTTTTAAATTTGTATGCATAAACCTATTAGTTTTCTTTCTCTTTCTTTTCTTCTATCATTTACTTCCACTGGGTTTTCGTGATAGAGGTCACTGTTCTAGGCTTAAATTCTAAAGATCCCACAGCTACACACCTGTGTTTCTTGCCAGGGAGACACAGCGCACCTGTGACAGAGAATCCGTAGCCCTTCCTAGCAGCGCTACTGTTTGATCTGCACTGCCCATACATTTTTTTTTCCTGCACTGCAAAATCTAATAGAGTTGACTAAAATGTCATCTCTGCTTATTAAATCTTGTTTTTATACGGTTGACTGACCCAATTTTGCAAGTTAAAACAGAATGTATCATCTGTTCAGTTGAAACTCAGCCAGCACTGTCATATAGGGGCGTGTGTGAGCTTGTCATTTACACATGTTCAAGTCATGTGACGGGGTTCACCGAAGTCCCGTGTTAGCTTTAAATCTACTCCCAATTAGAAAATGCACAGCTTCAAAGTAGTAAGTACTGATGCTTATTCCCCCACACATTTGGCACCCTAATGACACTTGAGAGCAAAGAGGTGACATTATGTGACTTAGCACTGGTATCCTGGACCTTGTCATTTGTAAGAGCAGTTACCCTTCCATAACCACAATTTCTAGCACTCTTTTCTCTGGTTACTGCCCCATCCCTGCTCACATGCCTACATTAATCCTTCCAGAATATGCGGACAATGAGGTAACACAATCCAAAATTCTTCCAGTGTTTCTTCAACTTTCAGGTCCTTATGACCTCACTCCCTTCCTTTCTAGCCTCAATTTCACGGCCTAATTGCAACCCTTATGCAAACCAACTCTTGTCAAAACTAACAAAACCATAAGCCCTGTAAAAAAAACTGCAAGTGGAGATCCAGAGGCTTTATTTTCATGTTCTAAAGAATTCTAAACTGTGATGACTACTGAAAACAAAACTCAACCTTGGGCATTGGTCTTAGCTAAAATTCACAGCCTCTAAACTGAAGCTGACAGGCGCATACTACTTGGTTAATTTACATTTTCTTCCTTCCAATTTCCTCTCTCACACAGTTAGACTACCCTTTCCTACCTTCTACCTGTCCAGAAGCTCATTGAATGACAGAAACAGCCTCCCACTTTGAAATTATACTTCAAAACCAAAGCATACCGTTATTTATTTATTTATTTGTTTGTTTATTATAATTAACTTAATACTATGGGCTTTTATCTATATCCTCCCCCCAAAACCTCAGGCAGTCATTGGTGGGTTTTTTGAAGGAGGATGTAGGAAGTGAGGTGCTGAGAAGAAAAATGGTCCATGGCAAAGAAGCAGTAAACAAGTAGCAAGTGCCACCAGCAGAAAACAGAATCCTTTCTGTTCCTTAGATTCCATCCATGCTACCGACCCTTGTGGTGGGTAGCACTCACTCCTGGGGCTCGGCGCCTTATACACAACACCACATCCTTGATCTCAGCATTTCACACTTTATATGTTACTCCACATTATGTGCCACCCTGCCTTGGAGCCAGCCAACTATGGATAAAGTCTCTACAAACTATGTGCCCAAAATCAAACTCTTCCTCCTTTGACTTTGGGTGTCTGGTATTTTGTCTTACTAAAGACAAAAGTAACTACAATACTCATGAAGACAAAATTCATTCCTTCACTTACTCTTTTAGTCTTAAAGTACTTATCTTAGTGCTTCAAACAAGTATAAAATACTACACCTGGATGAAAATTGGAAACCTCTCAAATCGATAGATGAGGAAACCCAACATCACAAATTCTTCCTTCCTGTTCTAAGCATTTAAGCAGTCTGTGAATCTAGAGATCATATTGAGGACAAAAGAAAACCTGCCCTTAGTTGAGTTTTTCCTCTTGGATTCATTTGACATTGAGAAGATGTGTAAAAGCAGCAGACACTTGCTTCATTACAAAATATATGCCCTCGTCTATAGATGTGACCATGTGTGTTAGGTCCAGCTGAATCTTGTACAGCAATGCAGACTGTCAGGCTGCACCCCAGCCCAAGGGAATATCATCTGAATGTTAATGAACACCCTAGTGGTGATCTTTGTTCAGAAGCTTTGAAATTACTTCTGCTTTTGATGACAAAGGCAACAATCATGACCCAACATCTAACACTACTGCCTACAATCCCAGAAATAAACTTACTCTTTTCTCAATGCAGGGCTACTTTTTCTTTCAAAGTTATCTAGTCTTTTTTTGTTTGACTCTTGAAAAGTTGCTGAAATTCACCTGGTACTCACAATTCATGCTTTTGTGTGTGAGAGTTAGGAGCTTTGATTTTGTTGATTCCAGAAACTGATGCACCAGCACATCAGCACAAACAGCAAACATTTTAAATTAAGACGGTGCTTCAAAGTTACAATGAATGGCAAAGCCAGAGGCAACCATAAGTGTGGCACCATGAAATCAAATGTGTGTGGTTTTATTTTTTTCTTAAGCATTCATGCCGCCTCAGCCCTCTCAAAACTAACAGATTGAACTTGGCAGCCAGGAAGAGGTTAAAGTCAAAAGTTCGTATTTAAAATTTAGGAGAGCAAAGTTTGTGTTATTGGGAAAAAGGAAGAAGCTCCTTCCTCATCGTTTCTTTGTTTTGAAATTATTTCTGAATCCTTCCCACAGTGGCACAGCAGTGTTCTTGGTCTTATTGTCTTTTTACTTTTTTTTATGTTCAGGATGACATTTTTTTTCCAAGAAAATCTCATCGATAGGGTTTCTTTTCAAAATGCTCACATTCTAGAGAAAATGAACAGAAGCCTCTTAGAGTTGTGATTGCTAGCCTGAAGTCATATCATAGGCATAATTTCATGATAAAATATATCCACTGCCTAAAATACTAAAGCATTAAAATAGCATCATAAAAATGAAGAAGTTGCTATTTTAAAAAACACACCCTCAATAACATACATCTACTCGCATGTTTTTTTTTTCTCTCTGTAAAATGAAAAACATTTGCACACAAAACGATTAATATAAAGTAATCTTTTTCAAAAGAAAGCCACTGGAGTTTTGATGATTGGGTCATGATGTGGCTGAGGTATGAAGTACCTGCCTGACACACAGGAAATCCTGGGTTTGATCCTCGGTGCCATAAAACCAAACAAAGACAAAATCAATTATCTATGATTTTACAAATCAATTTCTTAACTTCTCATACTTCCTGATAATTATATCATCATCTTTTAAAATTCCAACACAATCTCCAGGTCATAAACACACAGTACAGTGTGCAGAGAAGGGGATTGTTTTGCCATTGGCAATGAGCATTGAGTTAGCAGGAATGATTCCTACAGACATGTGAAGTGGATATTTGCTATCAAAGCACAGGACAGGTAGAAGGGGCATTTTCTTTAAATGTGTCTATCTTATTACATCTAAGTATTCTAGTACACATTCATAATCAGGCACATCTGTTGACTATAAAACCATAAGTAGATTTTCTATCATTGTAGTTCTTTTGTTAGTTTTCTTGGTCCCTGCTTTCCATAAGATAAATATGTTTTTTCATACCTTATAGAAATATTTACACATGTGCTAGACATTTTGATGTAGTTTGGTTTAAGTGGACCCATTTCTAAAACAGAATCTGTCATTGTATATATGCTGGAAACATTTACAATCCAGTGGCAGCTAACCAGTTTCAAGGGTCTGATGGTAAACACTGATATATCCCTTAAACATATGCTTAAAAGGTTAGAAAAATAATTTAAATTTACCTTTGATTAAAATATCTTAAAATAGCTAAACCTGAACACAAACTAAGCATTATTTCCTGCTTTGGACTGGGTGTGCTTTGAGTGTGTCCCACAGGTTCATGGTGATTGCTGGCTTGGTTCCCAGTGTGTTGATCCTGGAAATGAGATGGCCTTTGCACCCTGCTATGAGACTGAGACATCAGTCAACTTTTCTGCTTCTGGTTAAGATCTAGCCTTCTTTTCACATGTGCTTCACTATCTACCAATTGCCATGAGGTCCTCATCATGCCTCATCAATGCAGGTACTATGCACTTGAACCTATAACTGCAAGATAAATAAACTTCTTCATAAATTATGTGCATCAGGCATTTCTTTAAAGACAAGCAAAAACTAACACACTCACAGAGTGAATTTGCAGCAGTTCTTGATGTTTAAAGCATCTTACCTGCTCTGTTGAAATCATGGGTTACTGTGAGATTTCTACATTAAGGAATTGTAAGTGTGCTCTGAATGTATCAATAACTGCACCCACTGGTCATACAATCAGTCATAATCCCAGCTAGAAATGTGACGTTCTCACATACGTCCTACCCAGTGGCACATATAAAAATGTGAATCTCTTGGAACTCATTAGTATCTCTCTTAAGTGTAGTGTTCTATGTGAGAATACTTGTGAGCTGAACTAGGAGCTTATTAAAGTTAGAGGGAGAGGCATTGTACCAGGAACATGCTTCACGAACTTGAGTGTATCTCAAATTCACTTGTAGATATGTGAGAACAGAAGATTGGGTTCTGTCTCCAGAGATTTTGACTCAGTACTTGTACCAGGGGAACCAACAATTTGGATTTCTGAAAAGCTCCCAGGTGCTGCTTAGGGAACTGTTCTGTAACAGTATTACACAGTTCATGATTTTCCTGAGAACTCTCATAAAAATGTTATTTGGCTTTTCTCTAGGCATTTTAAAAATTACTGCTTCTCTTTGAACATGACACCATCATAAAATTTATCATAAATTTAGACAGAAATGAATGCAGGAAAGATCTGAAAATAAATGCCAAGTGCTATTGATAACCCTGGGTTAAATCATCATATATCTTCTGATATTCCCAGATTTTTCCTTTACAGTATTGAAATACTTCTGAAGTGAAAGCAACACATGGTTGCACACATGCATAATGTACAGACAATGTTTAATTAAGATTAGAACTTTAGTAGGTACATAAACATTTGTTTTTATATTGGCCAACACCTATAACAAAATAGCTTAATAAAATGAAAATAAATGCCTAAGTCTTCTTAGAAAAGTAGAAAATAAAACTGCTTGCATATCATAATTGCATCATTAAGTAGTAAATCAGTTTATATTCTCAGTTTTCTAAGAAAATAATATGGCAAAAAGAAGTAATTCTATAGCTATATATCATTTTATTTGACAATTACTGGTATTTCAGATTTCTCTCCTCCATCATCTTCATTGCAATCATAAAAGTTATTAGGGATAATTAAAAGTCCTTAGTTCCATGGTAATTGTTACAAGATACTAACATTTATAGTTAGCCACCTACACTAGCCCTCAATGCAATATAGTTCAAAACTGTTAAAGCATGATCTTAGCATAGACTTCACCAAATATTTCAAAAGTGATATTCTTAAATATATTCATTCCTAAACAAGGGGACATAAAATGAAATACCCTAGTCTCTGAGGATTTCTTATACCAAGCAAAGAAAGGTTGAATGAATTGAGTCACTATCTTCTCAAGTCTCCCAAGAAGGAGCTCAACTAGGACCATCCTATAATTAATTATGTTAAGTAGATGATTCAAGGCCATAGATGAGAAAAGGTGAAAGATTTCATCATGAAGGGTGGAAGCTTCCAAGCACACAGATAACACACTGAAGAAGGAAGGTACTTACATCAGAAATTAATTTCAAGACAGGGAGATAGCTCTAGCTCAGTAGAATAAGTACCTGACTGACAAGCACAGGGTCCTGAGTTCAATCCCTGGTACTGTAAAAAAATACATAAATAAAAGAAATTAATTTCAAATGGGCAAGGACCAGGGTTCAATCCCTGGTAAAGCAAGCTGCATAGGCCCAGACCCAGGTGTGCTGAGCCAGCTACAGATACTGGGCATGGTGTCATATGCCTGTAGACACAGGGTTAGGGAGGCTGAAAACAAGAGGATCACTATGAGTCTGAGCTGTGTAGTAAGACCCTGTACAAAATGCATAAATTAAAATTAATTAACTAATTGGTTAATTTGAAGGCAAGATGGCCAAAATAAGGTCCAGGGAGGTATAGGCATCATGCAAACTACCTTGCATTTTAATAGGTCCTCATGTGAAACCAATTGCTCAGGCATTATGCTGATAATAAAGGTGTCAAGTAAGTTAGTATGATTAGTTCTTATTTTACAAATTAGAGGAAAATAAGGGTCTGAGTTTTCGTGACTAAATTTTTGAGATCTTAAGCTCTTGGGAAGGAGTAAATTAGGTCCTGACTGTGCTGGGATGATTGTTCTAATCAACACCATGCACCTTCACAACTTTCCACAGAGCAGGTTCCCTTAAAACTCATATGTCTATTTCAATGATGTCCATTTAGTAAGGATAATCAGCTCTTCAGAATGCATATGCTTTCCTTGCATAGTTTGGGACTAAATGTGGGACCCCTTTGCAAGGCTGCACTAATTTTGTCCTCTCTGATTTTTCACTTGGCAATGGAATGCACCACCTTAGGCCTCTGGTTGGACCTAGCCATGCCAGCTTTAGAGAGGATGGAAAGCCAAGGATGAACTATCCTGTCTCAGAGTTAGAAATGAGAACTGGGGATAAAGAAAGAGTTTTCAAAGGGCTGGAAGAAGTTTACTGTCCTCTTTTTTTGTTGTTAATTTTTCAAAAATGGCTGAGAACTGCCCCACTAGCCCCACAGGACACATCCAGCTGGTGATCGAGTATGGGCATGGTGATGCATGCCTGTAATCCAAAAGCAGGGGAGGATGAAAACAGGAGGATCAGTATGAGTCCAAGCCACGCAGTGAGACCTTCTACCAAATACAGAAGTGAAAAAATGAAGGCTGAGAAAAACTATTACTTGTAACATGTGTGTTTTGTACCTTCCACTTGTACAATAGGAAAGTGAGGAAACATTCCTGGAAAAAGAATGTCACACTTTTGTCTCATTCCCTAGGGAGAATCCACAGACAATAAGACTATGGATAGAAAATTAATTTCTAGGTACTGCTGGGATGGGAAAATTGTGTTAACAGATTCATTGAAAACAGGTGGTCATACAAGTTCATCCTGTGTTGTTTCCAGTATCACAATCTAAACAAGTTTACAACCACTTTGGACTCTGTTCACGTGCAATGCTGCAGGACTGTACTTCCTAACATCCTGGAAGCCCACACTGTCAACAGACTGTGTCAACAGTGATTTTTATATTCTTTTGTAACAAAACAAACAAGAGTGTCAAATAATTCAAGATGTTTTGCATAGGCCTATGCACAACTGGGATTATTTTTGTCAAGTTCATATTTAATACTGCTTAGTAGTATTGTAGTTTTTATAAGGATAGTTGTTAAACAGTCTTCTTCACTGAATTTCTTTGGAAACAAATGTGTACTCACTCTGATTTTCATCTGAAAATGTCAGTGGCTAAGCTGGTTTAAATTCAGTTTCAGCTACTGTGCTTTAGTAGGAAAACAAATTACCTTCATCTGAAGTATTTCCATCTTTTGCAGGTGAACATTTCTTTAAGTATCTGTACTCGAGCAAATATTTTAACTAGTAAAGGAAAGGAGATGTTTCCTGTATTACCATGTTTCTATAAGACAGAAACATTTCTACAACCAAAGACCTACAAATTTTCCAGCATCAGTATCAACCCAATAGTTACTTTTTTCATGAATAGTTGATAAAATGAATGTGTTCTAGCACAAAAATCCTGAATACCAATGAGAGTGTAGGGCACACATAATTGGTATCACCAAACACTCATAATGAATTGATTGCACTGTGCAGAACTGACATTTTACATTTCCCTGGGTACAAGAATGCAGAAATTTTGACTCTCCTCAACAGTTCTACTTTTTCAGAAAATAAATATTTATGCAAATGTCCTCTGGGATAGCTTGATACAATGAAAGCACTTAAGTCTTTTATGCAGTGTTGTTCCTTGTGCTTGAAATAAACGTCTGCCCTTTGCAGCCCATGTAAGAACTTTCTTTTCCTTAAAGGCTAAGCTCAAATACTGACCTCAAAATGGACATCCTCCCTGTCCATTTGGTAAGGTTTCTTTTTTGTTAATTAAAATGTAGTAATATACACCACATTTCTCTGTTGGATGGCTACTCTTTGGGTTTGAGTATTTGGATGGCTCTTTCACTCATCTTGTTTGTTTCTTATTCCTAGAATGGTGCTTTCAACAAACATCCACCAAACAACTGAGAGGGAGCCATGTGTATTTAAGTAAAAATAGAATATATGAATTGTAGTCCTCACCCAAAAGATAAACTTAGTTCCATATATTCAGAGCCTTTTTCCTCTTTAGTATCTATCCTCAGCCTTGATTATGGACAAAGAGGCTACACTGTGTACGACTCTTCAATCAGAGTACAACAGTGGCAGTGAGATTTGCAAGATTCTTTGTTAGTGTTTTAAAACACTGATTTTTATTTGGATACCTGAGTTGCCTTTTGGGGTCACACAGTCTCAACTGATACCCAACACATTTTCCATGGGCATATGTTTTTGATTTGAGAATATCATCAATGATTTGGAACATAATTTTCCTATATTACATATACAGCAAGCAGCCCTATAATCCATCTCAGTTGTAATGAAGCAAGATCAGATATCCTTATGCTTCAACTTTGTCGATTTGTCAGAAAATGTATTTAACTTCCTTTTCATTAGCAGAGTCAACTTATCTGCAGAAATTGTCAGTAAGCTTGTAGTTGTACCAAAAAAATAGTACAATTCTTCCATCTTTGGCTATTTTTTAAATAGAAGCTCTGCATGCACTGTATATGTGGTATTATGTTTTCAGTTAGTATAATAAGTAATAAAACACCCTACGAAAAAATATTTTTGTTACTCAAATTTAGCATGGTGCTTTCAACAAACATGTGTCAAACAACTCAAACTTAACAACTGCAATGAAGGACCAATAACAAATCTGATATTTTTACCACTGATATCTATCCTTGGGCCTAAGAGAAATAGGGTACCTCTTCATTGGAATTAAGATTGGACAGTTTAAATCTCTCTTTCAATTATATATAAACCCCAAGTAAAGAGAGGAACTTGTAGCACTCATGTTTACAGGTATTAATCCAATAACTTTTACTTTTTTTCTTAAAAAGTGTTATACTTATTTCCTAGTTGAAAATAATTTTCCATGAATAATATGAATTGAATGGTGCATGCCTTCTTTCTTGTGAGAAAGACCTAAGGAAAGGCCTGAGGTTTTGAGTGGACTAAGTGGTCATAAGTTTATTTTTAACTCTTGTTTCTTAGAGTTGCTACAGTGTCCATGAGCTCTTACTATAATACAACCTTCACTAACTCCAAGTTTATTTTTGTTCTTTCCATTGATAGTTAAACATGGCATCATAAATGTTTATGCATCTAAGTTTTTGCTGCTTCACTTTTACAAGGTGGCTTAAAATACATTTTCTGTTTTGCTTTAAAGCAAAAGAAGTTTATTTACTCCTTGTTTCTAACTCAAACTCTTACTTTTTAAAAATTCTACTTCTCTACTGATTACCCTGTGGCCTCATAGACTTGCTGAGGTATTGTTTCTACCAGGAGGAATTAAATTTATCATCTTCTAAACAATCCACGTTCTTTAAGTCTTGTGTCAATCTATACCTTCTTTGCAGACTTCAATCTATTACAACTTTCTCTCACTATCTTTAGGCATTTTCCCTACTTGGTATTTCACTGCATATTGTACATGTTATTCATTCAAATGCTCCAAGTACATTTCATGAAATTTCATGAAAGAAAAGCCATGCTATTTTTTTATCCCCAGAAGAGTTAAAGCCTAGTGCTACGCATACCATGAGCACACAAGTTCTCGTGGATGATTGATAGGCCTCAAGAGTTCAGGGCACTGATGTCATCACTTTTGACTCATTTTCTACCCATGCTCTTGCAGCAAATTGCATAATGGGAAGCCTCACCAAGTAGTCATTTTGATAGAAGAGATAAAGCTCTTATTTTGCCTCTTGCATAACAGTATCATTCTCTATATAGGGTGCCATCACATTCCAAGTTGTTTAAAATGTGAAGCTATCCTTCAATCTTTTATTTTTCTCTCACACCTAGTCCATTCATAAAGCTATGAGGTGCCACCTCCAAAATAAAATATGAATGGTGCTATTTCTCTTTACCTTGTTTTCTCACATGCAATCCATTCATGAAGTTTATTCAAAACATCATCACCTTCTCCTAGATCCCTAGGTACCCTTATCTTCCTCATCTCATTCTCTATAATTCATTCTCCTTGTCTTACCATTTGCTGGGGAAGACCTATCAGGTCCATATCTGTTATGTACGTTTTTATACAAAAGTTTTCTGCATTCTCCAGTTAACGTAGCCCATCTAGAAAAGTACACAAAGGCCTTCCAGGTCTGGGCCCAGCCTACAATGTCTTCAGTCCCTTTGTCCTAGCCAGTGACACTCAATTAGGTGAGGACTGCAGGACTTAGTACCTGCAAGGAGAAATCAATGTGATTGTGCAGTATTCCACTTAGTTTGATTGTAAGTGGTGAGGTGTACAGAGAGATGAATTTGAAAAATGAAAAGGGTACTGTCAGGCAGACAATCTCTCTGTCTCTCTATTTCTATCTCTGTCTTTGTCTCTCTCAATGTTTTTCCAAGTATTACCTGTGCTTTAAATGTATCCCCTTTAAAATACAAGTGCAGGGTTGGGGAGATGGCTCAGTAGAGTAAGCACTTCCCTGGCAAACTCAAGGGCCTGAGTTCAATCCCCAGTTCTACCTAAAAAAAAAAATACAAGTGCCATTGATGTAATGGTATTAAGGACATGGCCTTGAAGATGTGAATGGCATGAAAACTCCTCCTTCACGAATGGGGTCACACCTGCTATAAAAGCAGCTTTACCCAGCATTTGGCTCTTTTCCTCTCCTACCTTCTGCCTTGTGAGGACTGAGCTTTCCTTCCCTGCAGAAGCAGCATTAAGACTCCATCTCAGAAGCAGAGTGCAGCTCTCGGCAGACAGCCAAGCCTATGTGTGCCTTGATCTTGGACTCCTCAGCCTTCAGAATTACGGGAAAAGAAATCACTATCTCAGCAAGTTACCCAGTTTACTTGTGATATTTTTCTTACAGTAGCAAAAGCAGATGAAGGCCATGCTGATAATGATATTGTTACTTATAAGAACTAGTAATCTATCAAGTATACCAGTTTAGAAACTTTTTCAAAGGTTTCCTACTATCTGTCAATTTTACATACCTATTTCCTTTCACTGCTCACAACTTGAGTTTCAACAATTATGATATTGAAGTTAGAATATGGGACCTAATTCAATATCTTAAATCACAAACATTTCTGCACTACTTACATTGCAGAGGAGAACCCTCATAGATAAAATATTTTCAGTGACCTATAGGACAGATCTGGACCATTACCTCTTTTTATGAGTTAAAATATTCCTTGAATCACTAATATAATCATTTTATATTAGTCACTTTGCTATTGCTGGGATTAAATAACTGGCACCCATGATGTAGAGAAATCCGAGTTGGGCTCTCACCTTCAGAGGGTTCAGTCCATAGTTAGTTAGCTCCAAGGAAGAAGTGGAACGGTGGGAGGAGAGCTACTCAGCCCACGACAGCCAGGAAGCAGAAGAGGGGAAGGAATTAGGGACAAGGATCTAATCTTTTCTCTTATTTAATGTCTGCAACAGCTCATACCTGCAACAAGGGCCCTCCTCCTAAAATCCCATAAACTATCAGTGGTTGAATCAACTGATGGATATCGTGCTCCATAAGCCAGCCATCTTCCAAAGCCCAGCTCTGAGCACAGTAGGTTCTGAAGAGCATTTCAGTACTAAATTGCACCACTTCTACTGCTTAGTGTATGGCCAATGGCTGCACTCATGCTCTCTGAGTAGAGCTGACTTGCTGGAACAAAGAGGAGAAGTTATTGGCTCTCTGGACGTTCACAAGAGAAGTTTGCCAAGTCCTGTCATAGAGAAAGTAGTGCTCAGTTTTTCTTTTTGTTCAGAAGAATTAAAAGCATATGACATGATTCATGGATTGGATAAACTGCACAGCTTTTAAAAAAATGTAGTAATAAAGTAGTTCATGTTTGTTACTGTTCTTGAGATAGTTTAGCTGTTAAAGAAAATATTGTGGTTACATAAAGGCCTCTCTAAGGAAGGTATCACTGCTGTGATCAGTTGCTATTTTCAGACTTGAATGCACCTTTCAGTACAGTCTTAAAAGGTCTAACAATAGCAAGTGATTTGTTGAAATGAAATGTTATATTTGGCTATAGTCCAAATTGCTTAAGGCCACGTGAAAATCTGAGATGATGCAGACATAATAGATTCACTGGTCTCGATGGAATATCAGTTTCCTCAGTACACAAAAAACTAATCCTATGCCACTCACTAAACTGACTTCAAGTTTCACCGACAGTCAGTAGTCACTTTTATTTTTTGCACGTGCGTAACTTTTTACTCCACTATACACCAGGCTGCTTGGTCCCACAGTGCAAGGGAGGTTCAAACTATTCACGCATTGCATGTTCATTAACTTTTGCATTTGACTGAAACAAAAGTTTTCAGTTTGCAATGGCCTATTGCATTTTAATGGTTCTCAAAATGATTTTTTTTTCCAACCTGAAATTGTCCAGCTGTCTCCCAGTATGTAGTACCTGTGTCTGTGCCTGGTAGTTAATGTCATTTCATTAGTGAAAAGAGGAGGGAAATATGGTAATTTTCAAGCATTTGATGAATGTGCTTAAACAGTAAGTTAGCTTTCTCCTTATTTAAGGTAGTAGCTTAATAACCTGACAGTCATAGTAATGGAATACATTACAGTTAACAGAAATTCCAGAGCATTTGAATAAGAAACAAACAAAAGAGACCATTGACAAAAGAGAAACGTGAAATGATTGTGAATTTGTCAACAAGAACATTCTTAACAGTTGTATAAAATATCTTTTTTTTTTTATTTGAGAGAGGGTCTCACTCTTTAGTTCAGGCTGGCCTTGGGATCCTTCTGTAGCCCAGGCTGGCCTCACACTCATGGCGATTCTTCTTCCTCAGCCTCCTGAGTGCTGGGATGACAGGCATGTTCCAACTCACCTGGTCTAAAAACATCAGCTTATTTATTCATGGTAGCGTGAGAGTTTTGCCTTTTTAAACTCTGCCTTCTGAAAACTTATTAATGAATCTTCTTCTATAATCTTTAGTAGCAATGCCTAGTGAATACAGTTTAATGCCTAGTGAACACAGTGAATTGTACTGAAGAATTACCAGTTTCCAATATCTCACCTTTCTTACTTTTCTTTACATTACTACCCAGGTGATTCTTGAATTGTGATCCATACACCATCTGTGTCAGGAGCAGAATCATGTCAATGGACATTTAAAAAAAATTCCCCAGATAATAATTACAACAGACTTTGGGAGCCAATGCCACCTACTTTCAGCCTTCATAAATTTTTTTGAATGAATGAATCACTATTTTCTATTCCATTTAACATATTATCTGCAATATCTCTATCCCTACTCTAATCCAGGTCCTATTCCCTATGTCTTGATGATCAAAAGACCTTTGAAATGATTCCCTCAGTTCTAGTGTTCTGATGAGAACAGATGTGTAACCTAGAATCAAAATCTTACCAGTCTAATCACTGGCTTTTCACTGACAGGTACCGTTTTTCTTCATGATATTAATGCCACCTTTTGGTTAAATCACCTACTTAATACCTATGTAATCTTCTCCGTGGAGAATTAGACTACTTACATGCATATTCTCTTTGCTAGTGGTGTACCTGTGCTCAAGTTTTTCCAGGTAGATTAACATTTCTACTTAAAATCAATGTACTTCCTATGCAGAGTCTTGCTTAAAGCTGTGTCTTCTATGAAATACTTCCTCCTCCAAACTTCTGCAGCATTCAGGTCCTATCCGATCTTCTGGTGTGGCAGTCTGCATGTGGGCTGACCCATAACTACCACCACCCCATCAACATGATAGCCATGGATTTGACAACTGCAATTTACAAAGAAGTTTGAACCTGTATTTGAAGCACTTTTGAGAATCTTTCTTAGGTATGCACATAAATTGCAGTCCTCTTCTGTTAGGGATGCAGAAAATGAAAGAGGTTGAAAACAGAAGTTTTAGCAAAGACCTCCTAAAATAGATACAATGAACTCAAAATACACAGCAGCCTTAGAAACATACTTCTGCATCTGGAAGAGAAGCTGATAGGAAAACATTTTCGTGGGATTTTGGTGGAAACAGAACTCTGGTTGAAAACTTCTTGTTTTAAGAAATGGAGTTGACAAATGCCTACTCAGTTGGGATATGTTTCCTAGATGGAAGTTTCCCTACCTCTCTGTTCTAGTGACACTATAAGTATAGACAGGCTTAGAAGGAAAGCAAAGAATGACAGCCAGGAAATCTGCCCATGGAGTCTCTGGTCCAGTCAAGGAAAGGCCACCAGCCCCATCTGACAGCTTAGTGAACTTGGGCCCCACTGGTGCAGCAAGTCTGTCTTGGTTACTTTTCTCCTAGTGCTGAGACAAAATGCCTAACATCCAAAGTTAAAGGAGGGCAAGATTATTTAGCTCACAGTCAATGGAGATTTCAGTGCATAATTAGTTGGCTCAAAGCCAGCGTGGCGCCTGGCAGGGTGGCCGCTGCTCACAGTGGAGCAAGACAGGAAAAGCACCAAGGGAGAAAGCGAGCCAAGCCTCTTTCTACCCCTTGTATTGTACCCAGTGTAAGTGATTAGGGCAGTGCAAACCAAGACTGATCCAGCCATCAACAACCCTTAATAGCAGCACACTGAATCCCAGCGCTGCGACACAAATGAATCACACACTCCAGATGGAGTCACCTCCAAGAAAATCTCTATGATCACATGAGGCTTTCAGGGAACATCTAGACACAAACCAGAGCAACTTCCTAAAGTTCTCCAACCAAGGAACCACGCTTTTCAGGTCACAGATAAAGGCTGTTTTTGTGTTTGTCATAGGATTACAGTCCACACTCCTACACTACATCTATTTATTAATTTGTTTGTTTGTTTATTTATTTATGTGATACTGGAGATTGAACTCAGGACCTTCCACTTGCCAGGCAAGCACTTATTCTATTGAGCTATCTCCCTGGCCCCATCCTATGCTACTACTGCTCATGGTCTCTCTCTCTACTGAGTTTTCAATCTTTTTTTGTTCGTTTGGTTTTTGTTTGGGGCACTTGGAATGACATTCAGGACCTTGTGTTTGCTCAGGTGCTGGTGCCACTGAGCTAAATCCCTGGCCCTATATCTCTTTACTTTACTCAGTTAAATAAAGATTGATTGAACAAATAATACATGGTGTACACAGCATTATTGTGGTCACAGGGACACTAAAATGAGTAATAGATATGATCCATCCACTTAAAGACGACTCAACTGTTGAAGAGTCTGAAATATTCTTAAGTAGTTACCAGGTGATATTGTAATTTCTACTTCTTACTGTTTGGTAAGTCAAACTCTAGGCAAACAAAGAGGTGGCAGCAATTTACTGCAGATTTGCAATTGAGAAAGATTGAATTATTTTCACAAAGCAGCAAGGTTATTCTAGAATGAAAGAAAATAATCAATAAGAGCACAGAAGTAGGAATCTGTTGGACAGGTCAAAAAGAAGGACCTAGGAAAGGATGCAGGAGTTTTCTGAGATGTGGAACAAAGGAAAAGATGCGGCTTTTCGCTGGAATCCTTCGTGTCAATTTGAGCAACACTAATGACTAGCAATGGTCTATGGGTATTCACTATTTTATCATGAACTTTTGCTCCTATTTCAAAAATATGTATTTTAGGAACAAATTGTCTTATTAAAAAAGTGGCCACATAAAAGATAGATGAAAAGAAGACACAAAACAGTCAGTAGATATGAAAAAAAAAAGTTCCCTATCACTTCAGAGCAGAGAAATTCAAAACCAAATCACAGAGATACCACCTCCCACCCGGGAGAAGGGCTGTCATTGAAAGTTCACAGCAACAAAGGCTAATGGGGGTGTAGAGAAAAGGGAGTCTTTACACATTTTTGGTAAAACATGAATTGGTACAGTCATTTTGGAAAGCAGTGAAATTCCTCAAACATTAAAAATAGAACTACCATAGCACCCAACAACCCTACTTCTAATTATATATCCAAAGGAAAGAAAATTAGGATATTGAAGAGATGTTTGTGCTTTTACATTTATTGCAGCATGATTCACAGCAATGATGGTATGGGACCAGCCTAAATATATGAGTGCATAAACACAAGGAGAGAATGTGTAATATATCCATAATGGGATACGATTCCACTCTTAAAAAGAAGGAAATCCTAGCATTTATGACAAACTTGTAAACCTGAATTACGCCAGACACAGAAAGACATGCCATATAATGTCGCTCTTATGTGCAATCTACCAAAGTAAAATGCCTAGCAAAGCACAGGTAGGGAGTTTACTGACATCAGTGTAATTTTTTAGAGTGCAGCTGCGTGGCTGCAGTTCACAGGCATTTCTATGCATTTTATGTACACATATTTTTATTCATTTTATGAAGAACTTAAATAGAGGAGTCTAGAGCTTGCCAACCCAGAGATAATGGATATTTCGAGAAAGGGGACTGATCTAGTGGTGACATACTGTATATGTATATCAAATTATCACATGCCATAAATGTATATCTATGAATAAATCATTTTAAAATTGCATTATTTTTAATAACATTTAAAAGAGAAGAGCAGAGTAGTTTACCAGTGACTGGAGGTAGGAGGAATGGGGGAATATTGCTCAAAGGATTTAAAATCACTGTCCTCACCATCAAAATATAAATATATAGGACATGCACCATATAGCTACTACCACTTCACAATGTATACATATTTTTTGCCATAGTTTTATTGATAAACAAATAGCAATGAG